>ML780466.1:0-30986 GCA_009831015.1 Picea engelmannii
TACGAACCTGATACGCAATCACATATGCGGCATATAAAAGATAAGCATAAAAAGAAGCAAACATGCACAAGCATAATAACAACAAGACACAGAGATCAAACACATCCATGGAATTGAATCAAAGCTCTTCCTATTAATTCAATGACTATACATGGAGGTTCTTCACAGACTCTCTGCTCTGTTCTTCCCTTCTCCTTCCAATGTTGAATGGATGTTGTTTTTTTACAATGATACAAGGGAGGGTGTCTATACTCCGTTTTCCCTCTTGAAAGCAAACTGTCTAATCTATAGTTAATTATTCTATCTACTTGCATTAATTTTAAGTAAATGCCTCATCTACCTAAGGACGAGAGCTTATCCGCTCAAGGTCCGTTACATATACAAAGTGCGCTTCATCACATCAGATATTAATGTTTGGCGCAGTCAAGTTCAATGTTCCCAAAATTTGAATGCTGGCGCTCTCCAACTGTTCCTTTGCCCCCACGCACTGGCTCGCTTGATTTAGTGAGTGATGCTCCTGCATCATATAATCCACAAAGAACTATGAGGGGGACCTTAAGCTACAAAACAAGAAGGTAAGCCCTAATTTAGCGATCGAGAATTAGATAGAAGAAGTTAAGCAAGAATCATGTAAGAAATCAATCTCATTGATCTGGAACGCATGTGCATGACATATGACCTTTTGCAAGCTTATTATTATTGATGCCAACTTAATGCACTCACACTTGAAAAAATTGTTCTCCTTACAAAATCTATATTAAAGATGTGTGAATATCACCAACTGAATTGAAATATGAGTAAGGGATTTACCATGAGAACATTGGTTTCTTACCTAAATCCCACCATGATATTATTGTTGATGCTGGGCTTGGTATGGTCTACGTAGAGCTGCATGGTCTTCTACCATTCTCTCACATAGGGACTCTGGTTGATAACACTACTAATGGTCAAGAGTGTGAGTAGGAAGAGATTTTTAATTTTCTTATTGATAAAATTGCAATTTCCATTCCATATTGCAAAGGTATAATAGAAATGAAATATATATAAAAATGACTTATGAGTCATTCCCTCTAAAGGTTGTTTCCACTTACCATCCCCATAATTTCCCTCAACCTTTGGTAAATGCATATTGATTTGGTGGACCAAAAAAATCTCAAAGCTACACCTTACATATGAAAATGCCTTCATCATAATTGTGTTTCCATTTGTTACTAAGGTTTCTTGATAAGCTTGGTTTTTCAAATCTTTCGTTGGCTATGCACACATTTATGGTAAATCCTCACACAATAACCTCATGACTAAGGAAATTGTACGTTTAAAGGTTAAGTAAGTTTAAAAATGCATTCTCCTTTCATCCTTCACAATAAAAAAAAAAACACATGCCAACATAATTGGTCCATGACTTGCAAATAAGGTTTAACATCTTGCTTCGATTGGGTGACATTGTACATAAGGTTTAACATCTTTCTTCGTAGCCGGCACGAATATAATGAGACGAAGTCCCATCGGAATGATTCAAAGTCAATGGTTGGAAAAAAGATGTTCAATCAATCATGTGTTGTATTCAAACCACAACAAGTTGGCCAATTGGGGAAGGTCTAATGTGTAGGGCCTTTCGAATAATCATGGAGAAATCTTTCATTTCTTCATTATCTCAATTTATTTATTTTATTATACAATATTATTCTTTACATAAAAAGGCATGAAAAATAAGAAGTCGACACTTTTTGAAGTTGCCAAAGAGTGTTCATGAAACATCTTCCCCATCCTCTCCGTAAGGATGGAATGGAGAGGAGAGGATGGAATTTGACGGGCAAATTGCGCCCGTCAAATACGATGAAAAATTCTATATAGCCGTCAACCATCTTAGTTAAAAGGGGAAGAACGGGGTCACAGGGTTTGAAACCGTCAAATTTGACGGGTTTTATGATTTTGAAATTCCAACACTGCTCTCCGCCCGTTCTTTCTTCTTTCGCAATCAGTTATACGATGGAATTGTAGAGCGAAAGTTGGATTGGGTCCCAACTGTAGGCGACTTACGAACAAGTGGAGGCCACTTTCTGAATTTTTGAACGTCATATTCCATCCCCATTATTTCCAAAATCAAATCTGGTGATCCGCCAGAGCAATACAGTGGATTAATTAATCCATGGGTGCCCACAAGGTGGGAAGGTCAGGTAAGAAAGAAGGCGCAAAAGTGACAAAGCTGGATAAATTTAACTGTATAAATCAAGGGCCTGAGGTCTCCTCAGTTTACCCTGCTCGCTAGCAAACCCTCCCTGAGAGAAAAATGGAGGCAAGAAGAAGATCTAGCAGCGCTCCTGTGCTACCAGTCACTTTTGCCCTTCACAGATCCCAGTCTCCCACACGCCATTTCAATTTTCCTTCATCTTCCTCGGGTTTCAACTTTGTTGTCCAATCTTCTTCTTCTGCTTCCATAGCCGCTTCGTCCTCTATCAATTTTGCCCTCGATAGGGCCGCGTCGCAGGATCGATCCGCACGCCGTCCAATTTCACCAAAAGGCGGTGCCCCCATGAAGCCTATTCCCCGTGCTACACCTAGAAAGACGTGCATGTGTTCACCGACGAATCATCCAGGTTCCTTCCGTTGCAGTCTTCATAGAAATAATAATAATATTTATTATTCTACGCATTCTCATCTGAATGCGAGGAGGTCTGCCATGACGAATTCGCTAGTAAGAATCGGCGGCGTTGAGGGAGAATGGGTGAGGAGAGCCCTCACGGCTCTTATACGCCCCTCCAGCCACCACATGCGAAGGAGAACTTCTTTTGAGCTGCGGCCCAGCAGACTCTGCCATATGACCACGGCCTGAGATGCGTCTTGAAGCGTGCATCCGTTCGTCCTCGTTTCCAGATTCAGTTTTGGCACGTTTCACCGATCGTTTCTCTAATGGCCGACGAATACTAAAAGAAAGATCGGCATGTGTGATCTCTGGACAAAAAGGTATAGCAAAGGAGCGATGCTGTTTTACAAGCGTTGATATTGTTTGGTAATATACTTGATCTACAAGCAACAATGGTTCGGATTCTGTACGCGATTCAGAAAATACCCCAGCCAGCGAAACATAAAAGAAAAACTGCAAAAAATTCGAGAAAACTGATTGTAAAATGTACAGAAATATAATCATTGAATTACAGTTCTTCCTTTGTCTTTCGGTGGCCGTCAATGTTTTCCTGTCAATTGAATGGGATCATCGATCACGGAGTGGGGGCATTTTTATTTTATCTTAAAACACATACAACCATCACTTCTCTTTACATGAACATAACACCGATGATGTTATGGGGAACAAAACGGGAGACTAACCATAATCACAAACATCATATGTGTGCCAAAGCTTTCCGTTTTCGTCATCTGTTAATATATGTCATTTATTCAGGGTGAAGTTGAAGGTCGCCGTAAAGTTTTCCAGAGTTCCGTTTTGATGTATTATTTTCATTCGTCGTACCAACTTCTTAGCTTTTCCGGTGCAGTACCGTTTGTCATCCTTTAAACAGGTCGTATTTTGTTTCGTCTTACGTGAATCAATGAACATCGTTTCAAGAGTACAAAAATATCAGTTTTTTAGTTCCATTTGTATTGCAACTTTTTATTTTATTTATTTTAAACGTTGGTTTGTGAGTTGCAGGAGGAAAGATGTTGTTCGTGTAAAGGCATTCGGTGTTCATGTATCAGGTAAGTTCTACAGGGTAGGTAAACTCCTGCTCGAATTTTCGCTAAGGAGGTTTATGTGGGCTTTTGTGTTTTTCACAAACAGAAAAAGTTTACCCTGCTCGGTTACTGTTTTTAAGTTAAATCTTTTTGTTCCTCCAATTCCAAAACAATAACTTGCAACTACATCATTACTTTTTAATTCTTCTAAACTGTATTCTATTTTATTATTATTATGATTATTTTTATTCATATTTATTTAAACATAGTGACTTTCTGATCCTCGATGTTATGTTTTGTCACTCTGACCAGCTTGAAGTGGAGCATGTATCGTGTTTTTTAACCAGGGGTTCTCACCGTGGATTTACTGATCATCTTGAAAGAAATGGCTAAACCTCTTTCTCAGGATACATTTGTAAACCCTAAATACAACTACATGTTTAAACAAATACTTCACAAATCGCTACTTCCCTTGAAAACTAGCATAGGGGAAAGGGAACGTCCAAAAGAATTGAATTAATATAGGTTTTTTTTATAAGTATATTATTTCATGAGTAGCATTGTAAAGGTATATTAATCATGAGTAGAAAAGTGATTTGTTGCAAGGTGTTTAGGTCAAAGTATGATTGAAGTAAATATTTGAAGCTATTTCATATCATGTATAGAAGTATAGACCAAGTTAAATAGTTCATGTATAGAAGTATGATTACAACATAGAAGAATCTAGAAGGTATGCAACAAAGAAGATAAGCGTGTCTTTCCTTTTCTTGTTTTCGTAGTGAGACATAAGCAACATCCCTCATTTTTTCATAGCGTTCGAAGGAGAAGGCTGGTGCTATTCGCATTCCTTCTATAGTAGTAGTGCGTGACATTGTCGTGAAGGTGAAGCCTTGACGTTCAATGTTTCCAATGTCAATGGTAGACCTTGTCAATGTCATGCCTTGAGATTTATGGATAGTTAATGCCCAGACCATCTTAAGAGGGATTTGTTTCTTGTTAAACTCCTTTGTATGGGTGGAATTGGTACATGCTTTGGTTGGGTTTGGTCTCATGGAGGGCCAATGTATTTATCAAATGCCACAACAACATATGTTGGAAAATTTGGAGGGTGAGTTCCTGGTGCATATACAATTTGCATGACTACTCTAAGAGCACTATTGACTAATCCTGCTTGGACCCATAAATTGCAGGATAGCATAACTTGTTGGCCAAGTAATTATGCATAACTCGGTGTGCACTTGAAGCACCAAGTAATTATGCGTCACTGCATATGATTGGCTTATTCAAGGATTGAAACATGAACTTGTTATGGTTGTCCACAAGAATCTTTGTTGCAAATAGGTGGATTGAAGAATCAAACAATTGACATTCTTGGCTAACAACTGGGGGAAGTGGGACTAGGTGAAAAAGATGCCTTGTTGTCGAAATATTCTTTCCAACTTGACTATAGTGTTGTCCATAAGCTCCTTCTTGGATTTCCTCCTACATAAAGAGGTTTGTCCATTACTGGTGGTAGTTGACCCAGGTCACCCACAAGAATTATTGAACAAGAACCGAATGAGCCGTGATTTTTTTTTTTTTATGAAAATGCCTCACGCAAGCGACTTTCAATTTGCACAAAAGGTCGAGATCCGATGAAGCTCATCTCATTAATTAGAATCAAATGGATATGTTTCATCTCTTCTTGGAACACTGCAAGAGACTTACCATGTAAAGGCCTCATGTCCTTGATAGAAATCCTAAGTCATGCATGTATGTTAAATGTTGCAACTCCAGAGGGGCAAGAAGCAATAGTGGGCTATGGCCAAAGGGTGCTTGAGAAGATAGTGCTTCTTTGATGCAGTGTATAAGGTAGGATTTTCGTGTGCCTGCAGTGCCTTGGATTATTATCTTCAATGGTTCTTTTGGTTCTTTTGCTTGTAAGTGATGTAGGATGATGTCGAATGCACTGTGTTGATTTGTAGAAAATGTATTTCTGGAAGGAAATAGCAAATTCATTTCTTGTAGTACTGTTGTATTCCTTCGATTATAGTTGATGAAGCTTGGTGCAGTGTCTAATGTATATTGTGATAATTTGAGTTGATCCCATGGGTGGGAAGTGTCAATCTCTCGAAGTCCCAACATATCAAGAGAAGTGAAGTTGATATTGCATGTAGGGATCAATCTTGATAAAGATTGCCATTCATTCATCTCCATGTTTGGTTGTATGTTAGTATGGCTATGTTCATCTTCAGATGTTTGGCCATTAGGAGTGGGTATTGGTATGCGATCAACATGCCAGACATGGTAGTCATCTCTTATGGTCTCCCAGTTAGCCACAATCTCTTCATTTGAAGGGCATGTATCTTTAGAGAAGGAACAAAAGGGTTTTGTATAAAAGCAGCTCACTCCAACATAACTCAACAAAGGTATTAGAATATTTGTTTGGTATTCTAGTAAAAAGTGGTCATACATGGACAATTGCGGGGATGTTTCTTTTTTTCCACTTTTCATTTTTTCATGCTTGGTTATATGTCCAGTGTCTTGCGACACCAAACAAACATATAGGGTCGATAAAAACAAGTCATATTAGATATGCATCAATGAAAGTGGATCCAAATAAGCAGTTAGGTAAATCATAGGAGATTCGACAAAATATTTGATGACCAACATTGAGTTTGGTGAAGGTGCGGTTGCATGTGACAAGGGGTACTTTTTGGAGCATATGGCAAGTTTCTTGGGCACTTATGTCACGTTCTACAATTGCTTCTGAGTGAAAGCATCGATAAGAAGTTGAGGCAGGGTCATCTAGATGTGACGTAGATGCAATTATGGTCAACATATGGTGGTAGGTCTCTGATCTCCCCTCTGTTTTGGAAGCATATTTGGCAATGTATTTTAGAACTGCATATCGAGAGAGGATTGGTTGTCCATCTACATTTTATCTCCATGTTTGGAGTATGTTAGAATTATGGATATTTAGGCACTCATCATTGCATTTCGGGCGATATGTATTTGACCCATTTCATCAATGTAGAGTGATGACTCCATTTGTACCTTCCAAGGGAATTTATACATGCATTTGAGTGTAGCCCCTTTTCTACGGAGACATGTTTTCTAATTGCACTTTGTATGTCTTTGAACTCGATTTAAGAGTTGTTCATAGACCTCAAGTGGGTTGGATGCAAATATCTCCTTTGTATCTAGTAAGCAAGGGTCATCTTCAATGGATTGATGCATAGCCATGTGTGTCTTATGGTTTTCTCTAGGATTCCATGTCGTAACATAGATATCAAAGAAACTCTTTGCATCATAGGTTTGATTTGGGTCTTCCCAATTTAATCTTTCCATGTTTGGAGCATCAACAAGCCACATAAAGCCATGTAGATGTGCAGAGCCACGATGTTGTCATTCATACCTTCAAAATGGATATGAAATGATTAGTAAAGAGCATATAAATGTATAGTTTCGGTAAAGGTAATTTCAAGTAGTATACATTGTGTACCTATACCAATAGTCAATTGCATGCATGTTTTTTTGTAGTATCTCCTCATGGAATATTGAAAACCTTTTGTGCATGTAAGCAACTACTATAACACCCTGTTTCCCCCAGCTTGTAAAAATAACTATAATGGCCAAGAACTATGGAAAACTCAAAGATGTGAATGTTTAATTTGATGGACCTTTGTATAAAAGGTCGATGAATGTAAATTATGTTATGAATATGTGTTGCATGACTGCTAGGAGGGGGATGTGCTAAAAGAGACCACGATGGCTAATGAGAGGTGGTGGAAGGGACCTGGAATGGTTGTGTTAACTTCCACCGAGCCAGTACCATACTGGTTTTTACTTGCTCAAAGACCAAAGCAACTCTCTGACCCTGGAATGGATTTCCCATCAAGTTGGTAGGTGGGGAGGCTCCTCAAGAGTTAATGAGGGGATGGGGGTGAACCGCCCATCCGTAAAAGCTCTCAGACCTGACCACGGACGGGGAAATTCATGCCACACACAATCTTGCAGAGAAAAAGGAAAGAGAGGAAGTGTGGTAGAGAGATAGAGAGAGAGAGAGAGAGAGAGCGCACACGACAGGGATCACGGAAGAGAACTAGAGAAACTCTGGAAACACAGGGAGTTTTGAACATAGGAGAAGGAGAGTAACCTTCGTCCTGGATTATTTTTCTGTATCAGGAGAAGGAGAGTAACCTTCGTCCTGGATTATTTTTCTGTATCAGGAGAAGGAGAGTAACCTTCGTCCTGGATTATTTTTCTGTATCAGGAGAAGGAGAGTAACCTTCATCCTTGACTTCCGTTGAGCTGGAAGTAGGAGACTGAATCTCAAAGCATTGTGGTCTAGCTCGAGGGTGGCTAGTGGTAAATCTGTTTGGAGTCACTGAGCCTACGATTGGGTGGAAACGAGCACCCCTCTCAGCAGTTGCATCACGCCTGGTGGATCTTATAAGTGTTTTATGTCTTGTATTTTGAATTGAATATCCTGGATGTATGGTCATGTTTATACGCTCATAAATGGTCTCTGTATAGAAGTGATTTCCTTGTGTTTTGATTGGGAATAATGGATGCATGCTTATACTTATATATGACCATAATCGGTTTATGTATAGAATGAATAAGTTCAGAATATGAGTCTGTTCTCTTGAGAATTGTCCCATTTACTTGACTTGCGCTATGTCCTGGTTTAATTTCTCGATGGCACCTTCTCCCGGGAAATTTCCTCGCATTCCAGAGTCGGAGTGAGTTCCTTGAAAAGACTACCATTATGGTAAACCCATGAGTTTACTTTACCCCTGTCACAGATTTCATAGCTCAGCGAATTAGGAAGGCATCTCAGTCAGGTTACCAAGCCTAGGGATAATTACCCAAGAACCCTCTGAAGGATCATGTAATCTGAGTATGGAAACCTTGTACAAGGAAGAGTAACTCTCTAAGGTCTTAGAGTCGTGGGAGTTTGAAGCTCCAAGCGGTTGAATTTCGTGATTCAAGCTCAGGAAGGATAGCGATTCCAATTATCGAAAGAGAATGCCCCATAGTTTGGTAGATGAACGTTCATAATCCTTTCAAAAATACCCTAGATCTGTCAAGACCGATGGATCTAGAGGAGGAGCGTAGGCGTTAACACCTCGACCCCTTCAACCTTCGCAAGTAGCAATGGGATCCAGGACCGTAGGTCCAAGGATCTGTCAGAGCTCTATTAACCGTCGATCTTAGCCTTTGCATAGGCAGGAGAGTGGACTCAACAATGTCTTGATAGTCCCAAGGTATTCGGAACCGTCCATCGGCACAAGACGCGTGGTAGTCGGGTAGTATTTCGTTGACTTGTGACTTGGAGTGGTCAAGGGTAGGACTGCACAAACTCATGATTCGCGAGATCGTGACGTGATTGTGGTCGTTGGATCCAAGCCACGACAGAACCATTGGATCAGAACCTCTGCCTAGTATTGCGTATCAGGGGTTCAAAGGTTGAAAGAACTTCTTTTCGACTGAAGAAGTCGCGAAGTGTCGAGCATCAAGGGCTTGTGCAAACACATGGCACATCCGTTAGGTGGGGACCGTGTGGGTGACAGGTGGCATAACAAAAAGCGCCTAGAGAAAGGTGGAAGCAGGTAACAGGTGGTGGACTTATCATGTCTCGGGGTTTCGAAGGGTGAAGAAGTTGCACCTTGATCACTAAGGTCATGAAACACTGAGAGCCGAGGTCTCGTGCAACGGGTGGCAGCGACACAGCTCGTAAGCAGAGTACAATGGAGGAGACAAGTGGCATGTATGCATCACATTGGAAAACTCCACGTAACGTTGACCTTTCGCATTTCAGGGATTCGCAAAGGAGGAGCACGAGGGCTCAACATTCCCACTTGCGAGGTCGCGAGTAGTATTTTTCACACACCCACTATGACAACCTAGATTTTTATTTTTTCTTTTTTTTTCTTCGAGGGACAGAATCCCTGAATTTCTATGGGGCATAGCGTAGACCATCCCTTCCTTTATCCTCCTCCAAGCGACCACAACCTGGCCTTAACACAAGCGCCTTTTGTAACTCATGAGTTTGAGAGTCAAGGCTCTCGACTCCTCTTTCTCCAATCGTCAATACCTGAGATGTGATACAGGTATGGCTCCCTCCTCACTAGCGCCTGCTACATATAACCATAGGCTAGGCTAAACACTAGCACTACTCGCAACTTGCAACTTCGCGAGTTGGAGTGTTGAGCCCTCGTGCTCCTCCTTTGCAAATCCCCGAGACGCGAAAAGTCAACATTATGTGGACTCTGCCAAAGCGACGTGTACACGCCACTTGTCTCCTCCATTGTACTCTTCTTACGAGCTGTGTCGCTACTGCCCGTTGCACGAGATCTTGGCTCTCAATGTCTCGGAACCTTAGCGATCAAGGTGCAACTTATTCATCCTTCGAAACCCGGAAACATGATAAGTCAACAATGGGTTGACTCTTTCTCAGGCGACATGTGTCCACCACCTGTCACCCGCTTCCACCTTTCTCTGGGTCCTTGTTGTTACGCCACCTGTCAACCACGCGATCCCCACCTAATAGATGTGCCATGTGTTAACATGAGCCCTCGATGCTCGGCACTTCGCAACTTCTGCAGTCGAAAAGAAGTTCTTTCAACCTTTGAACCCCCGATACGCAACACCACGCGGAGGTTCTGATCCAATGGTTCTCCCGTGGCTTGGATCCAACGACCATGATCATGTCATGATCTCGCGAATCATGAGTTTGTGCAGTCCTACCCTTGACCACTCCAAGTCGTGAGTCAGCGAAATGCTACCCGACTGCCACACATCCTGTGCCAATGTACGGTTCTGAATACCTCGAGACTTTCAAGACATTGTCGAGTCCACTCTCCTACCTATGAAAAGGTTAATATCGACGGTCAATAGAGCTCCAAGAGATCCTTGGATCTACAGTCCTGGATCCCATCGTTGCTTGCGAAGGCTGAAGGGGTCGAGGTGTTAACGCCTGCGCTCCTCCTCTATATCCTTCGGTCTTGACAGATCTGGGGTATTTTCGAAAGGATTTCGACCGTTCGTCTACCAATTGATGGGGTATTCTCTTTCGATAATTGGACTCGCTATCCTTTCTGAGCTTGAATCACAAAATTCAACCTCTCGGAGCTTCAAACTCCCATGACTCCGAGAGCTTAGAGAGCTACTCTTTTTTGTACAAGGTTTCCAGACTCAGATTACATGATCCTTCAGAGGGTTCTTGGGTAATTATCCCTAGGCTTCGTGACATGATTGAGATGAATTCCTAATTCGTCGAGCTATGAAATCTGTGACAGGGGTAAAGTAAAATTGTGGGTTTACTATAACGGTATTCTTTTCAAGGAACTCACTCTGACTCTGGAATGCGAGGAAATTTCCCGGGAGAAGGTGCCTTCGGGAAATTAAACCAGGAGTAGCACGAGTCAAGTAAATGGGACAATTCTCAAGAGAACGGACTTGTATTCTGAACTTATTCATTCTATACATAAACTGATTATGGTCATATATAAGTATAAGCATGCATCCATTATTCCCAATCAAAACACAAGGCAATCACTTCTATACAGAGACCATTTATGAGCGTATAAACATGAGCATGCATCCAGAATATTCGATTCAAAATACAAGACATAAAACACTTATCAGATCCACTAGTCGTGATGCAACTGCTGACAGGGGTTCTCATTTCCACCCAACCGTAGGCTCAGCAACTCCAAATGGATTTACCACTAGCCACCCCCGAGCTAGACCACGATGCTTTGAGATTCAGTCTCATACTTTTAGCTCAACAGAAGTCAAGGGTGAAGGTTACTCTCCTTCTCCTGATACAAAAAAATAATCCAGGACGAAGGTTACTCTCCTTCTCTTATGTTCAGAACTCCCTGTGTTTCCAGAGTTTCTCCAGTCCTCTTCCGCGATCCCTGTCGTGTGCGCTCTCTCCCTCCCTACCACACTTCCTCTCTTTCCTTTTTCTCTGCAAGATTGTGTGTGGCGCGAATTTCCCCATCTGTGGTCAGGTCTGAGAGCTTTTATGGATGGGTGGTTCACCCCCATCCCCCCAATCCCCTCATTAACTCTTGAGGAGCCTCCCCACCTACCAATCTAATGGGAAATTCATTCCAGGGTCAAAGAGTTTCTTTTGGTCTTTGAGCAAGTAAAAACCAGTACGGTACTGGCTCGATGGAAGTTAACACAACCATTCCAGGTCCCTTCCACTACCTCTCATTATCCATCGTGGTCTGTTTTATCACATCCCCTTCCTAGTAGTCATGCAACATGTATTCATAACATAATTTACATTCATCGACCTTTTATACAAAGGTCCGTCAAATCAAACATTCACATCTTTGAGTTTGCCATAGTTCTTGGCCAATATAGTTATTTTTAAAGACTGGGGGAAACAGGGTGTTACAATTCCCTCCCCCTTAAAGGAACATCGTCATCGATGTTCTATCTATCAATCTAACGTGTATGTACAGAAGTAAACAAAATCGGATATGCATGTTTCATGGCATCTTCCATTTCCCACGTAGCCTCATCTGGGCCAAAATGTTTCCACTGCACCTTGACTTGTGCAATGGTTTGGTTTCTGAGTGGGGTTTCCTTTCTGTCCAGTATGCATTGAGTTTCTGGCAGGAATTGTCCCTCTGGTTCCACTTGGATCACAGACCGATCAATTATATGATTAGAATCGTGTACATATTTCTTCAATAATGAAACATGGAAAACATTATGTGCTTTTACTGTGAGAGGAAGTGCTAGCCTATAGGCTACAAGTCCCACTCTATCTAGAATTTCAAAGGGTCCACAATACCGAGGTGCCAACTTGGCACAAGCCCCCATCCTCAAGGAACTCTTCCTGGTCCTAACTCTGAGATATACGTGGTCTCCCATCTTGAATTCTCTTGGAGTTCTCTTTCCGTTGACGTAACTTTTCTGTCTGTTCTGAGCGACCTTTAGATTTTGTTTTATCTAAATCACTTGTTGTTCCATTTATTTCAACATGTCGGGCCCAATAGTAATTATGTTTACGGGATTACTCTAACTAAATGGAGTGTTGCATGGCCTACCATAGAGGACTTCGAAAGGACTCATCTTCAGGGATTCTTGGTAGCCGTTGTTCTAGGAAAATTCCACCAGTGGCAGGTAATCTTCCCACTTTTTGGGTTGATGCATTACATGCATCCTTAGCATGTCTTCTAATATTTAGTTCACTCTTTCTATCTGTCCATCGGTTTGAGGAAGATAGGTTGTGCTAAACAGTAATTTGGTCTCCAGACCAACCATCAAGGATTTCCAAAAGTTGGAAGTAAATTTCCTGTCTCTCTCAGACACGATCTCTTTAGGCATACCATGTAGTGTGAATATCTCCTTCATGAATATGTTGGCGATGTCTATTGCCTTGCAAGTCGACTTGATGGGGATAAAATGAGCGGACTTGCTCAGTTTATCCACCACTACCATGATGGCGTCATTCTGTTTGGTCAATGTTGGTAATCCGGTGATGAAATCCATGGAGATGGTTTCCCATTTCCATTCCGAGATTGGTAGAGGTTGTAATAATCTTGTTGGGAGTCGGTGTTCTTCTTTAACTTGTTGGCAGTCTATGCATTTGGCTAAGTACTCAGCTATGTCTTTCTTCAATCCATGCCAATAGAATTATTTCCTGGTGGCCATGATCATCTTCTGGTATCCTGGATGACCAATATATGGTCTTTTATGTAGTTCATCCATTATGAATCTCTTCAAGTTATCACAATCTGGAATATACAATCTGTTTCTGTAAGTTAGCAGGCCTCCATCTATCATCTAGTAGCCTTCATACTTTATCCCTGTGGGTTCTTGCTCCAGGTACGAGGTCACGGTCTGGAAGAATGTGTATGTTTCTTGTGCATTCTTAACTCTTTCCCTGACATTGGTCTCGTAGGCGCTCACCGTTGCTAGATGAATTGTTTTCATACTTCTACTAAGGGCATCAACCACCTTATTTTCCTTTCCCTTGATATGTTTGATTTCGAAATCAAACTCACTAAGAAGGGCCATCCACCTAGCTTGTCTAGCATTGAGTTTTGGTTGGTAAAATAGATGTCGCAATCCACAGTGGTCTGTCATGAGTACTAATTTCCTTCCCAGGAGGTAATGCCTCCACATTTTCAAGGCATGCACTATGGCGGCTAGTTCTAGATCATGGGTCACATAGTTGGCTTCGTGCTCAATCAATTTTCGGGATTCATAGAAGACTACACTTCCTCCTTCCATAAGGACTCCTTCGAGCTCTTCCTTGCAGGCATCTGTGCACACGAGGAAGTCATCTTCGGGATCAGCGATCTTCAACACGGGTGCGTGGGTCAGTAGATGTTTCAAGGATTGAAATATTTCTTCACATTCTTGTGTCCACGTGAATTTAGCTCCCTTCTTCTGGAGGGCAGTGATTGGAAAACCAATATTGGAGAATCCTTTTATAAATCTCATATAGTATCCTGCTAAGCCCATAAAGGATTTGATATCTGAAACGTCCTTTGGGGTAGGCCATTCCATGATAGACCTGATCTTGTCAGGGTCTACTGATACTCCTTTTTTAGATATGACATGGCCCAAATAATGTATTTTCTTCTAGAAAAAGTCGCACTTGCTAAATTTGGCATAGAGTTGATGTTCTCTTAGCACTTGAAGCACAAGTCTAAGATGTTCCTCATGTTCCTCTCTATTCTTGGAGTAAATTAATATATTATCAATAAAAAAAATTCTAGGAATTTGTTGAGCACATTGTTCATCAAGCACATAAAAGTGGCAGGGGCATTGGTTAATCCAAATGGTACTACCACAAACTTATAGTGACCATATCTCTTCCTGAAGGCAATTTTGTGGATGTTTTCACCCTTGATTCAGACTTGATGGTATCTAGATCTCAAGTCAATATTTGAGAAGATGGAAGCACCTCCCAATTGATCGAACAGGTCATCGATCATGGGTAAGGGGTACTTGTTCTTTCTGGTTACCTTATTGAGTTGTCTATAATCTATGCACAGTCGGAGGGTATTGTCTTTCTTTTTCACAAACAGGACTAGTGCTCCCAATGGTGAAACGTTGGGCCAGATATAGCCTTTGTCCATCATTTATTTTAGTTGTAATTTAAGCTCAATTATCTCAGGTGTGCTCATCCTATAGGGTGTCCTAGACACTGGCACTGCTCCTGGTGCAAGTTCTATCGATAATTCAATGTCCCTTCTCATAGGTAGACCTGGTACCTCTTCTGAAAACACATCTCTATATTCTCTTAGTGTGGGGTGGTCTTCAAGGCTTGGATTGCCATCTTCAACTGATTCCAACACCTGTATCACATATAGTGGACATCCCTTTTTGCAATACTTTCTCATTTGAAGGGATGATATTCATCTCACCGAGACAGGTTTTTGGATCCCTCGAAGGGTTATCCTTCTTCCCTCTTCACTTACACATTCTAAGGTTTTATGGTAACAATCCAGTCTGGATTTATATGTGGCTAGCCAGTCCATACCAATCAACAGGTCATATGATCCTAGGGGTAGTATGTTAAGGGTTGCTTGGGTGGGGAATTCACCCATAGTGAATTGGCAAGCTGGTATGACCTCCACTACCTTTCTTTTGGTGCCAGTGGCTAACTGTACCAACCATGGCTTGGTGTGTTTCTGTGGCTGTAATTTGCACTTATCAACAGCCTTAGGAGCTATATAACTCAAATTTGAACCAGGGTCGATTAAAATAGACACTAGATGGTTGGTGATCATACCTTCCATCTCCACCACTGAAGCTTGGTGGTCATCTTGTTTATTATCCAAGGCTGCATAAATTTGCGGCATACTCTTAGCCACGTCATTGATGGTGGTAGCTTCTTGAACGTTGTAAATTATCCGACTTCTCTGTTGTCTGTGCGGGCAATCCCTTAGTAGATGTTCTTCTCCACAACCCCAACATTTCAAGGGTTCTCTCTTTGGGTTATCAATCTTTCCTGGGATAGATCCAAAAGGTCTATTTCCTCTCTGGGAGGGGAAATTCTGCTGGTGTACACTTCGGGTTGGGAAGCTCATCCTTGAGTCCTTTTTATAGTTTTTAAATCTTGGGGATTTAAAACCCTTTTTCTGGAATCCCAAACTATTCTTCCGCTTCCAGCCTTCGCGGGTTTTTTTCTAATGCCCAAGTTGTTCATAACAATATCTTTCCTTTCGGATAGTGTCTTCTAGGGTCTTTGGCTCGTCAAACTCAATCCTGTTCTAATAGTCCTTAGGTAGTCCACTGATGAATCATTTCACCTTTTCCTTTTCTACTTTATATAGGGTATGTACCTCAGCAACTCGAGGAATCTACTGACATATTCCTCTATGGTGAGTTTCCCCAGCTTGAGTTCATAGAATTCTTTAGTCTTTTCGTCGAAATACTTTTCCGACAAATACTTCTTCTTGAAGTATTTCTAAAACTGTTCCCAAGATAGGTCCTCTTCGTGAATCCCTTTTACATTCTTAAGGTCTTCCCACCAAATGGAAGCCTTTCCATTCAAGTTGAAAGTGGCTACTTGGGCCTTCAAGTTTTCTGAGAAGTCGTGGAATCTTAAATACTTCTTTAGTCCAAGCAGCCAGGCCTCCGCTTCCTCTCACTTCTTTATTTCATCGTCGAAAGAGGGTGGTTTGACCAACTTCCACACGTTGCAAGTCAGTGAGATACTACCCAAGTCGCGAGTCAGCAAAATACTACCCAACTGCCACACGTCTTGTTCCGATGGACTGTTCTGAATACCTCGGGACTTTCAGAACGTTGTCGAGTCCACTCTCCTGCCTATGCAAAGGTTAAGATCGATGGTCAATAGAGCTCCGACAAATCCTTGGATATACAATCCTGGATCCCATTGCTACTTGCGAAGGTTGAAGGGGCCGAGGTGTTAACACCTGTTCTCCTCCTCTAGATCCATCGGTCTTAACAGATCTGAGGTATTTCCAAAAGGATTCCGACCGTTCGTCTACCAAACAATGGGGTATTCTCTTTCGATAATTGGACTCGCTATCCTTTCTGAGCTTGAATCGCGAAATTCAACCTCTCGAATCTTCAAACTCCCATGACTCCGAGAGCTTAGAGAGCTACTCTTTCTTGTACAAGGTTTCCAAACTCAGATTACATGATCCTTCAGAGGGTTCTTGGGTAATTATCCCTAGGCTTGGTGACCTGACTGAGATGCCTTCCTAATTCATCGAGCTATGAACTCTGTGACAGGGGTAAAATAAACTTGTGGGTTTACTATAACGGTAGTCTTTTCAAGGAACTCACTCTGACTATGGAATGCGAGGAAATTTCCCGGGAGAAGGTGTCTTCGGGAAATTAAACCAGGACATAGCGTGAGTCAAGTAAATGGGACAATTCTCAAGAGAACAGACTCGTATTCTAAACTTATTCATTCTATACATAAACTGATTATGGTCATATATAACTATAAGCATGCATCCATTATTCCCAATCAAAACACAAGGCAATCACTTCTATACAGAGACCATTTATGAGCGTATAAACATGAGCATGCATTCATGATATTCAATTCAAAATACAAGACATAAAACACTTATCAGATCCACCAGGCATGATGCAATTGCTGAGACGAGTGCTCGTTTCCACCCAACCGTAGGCTCAGTGACTCCAAACGAATTTACCACTAGACACCCCCGAGCTAGACCACGATGCTTTGAGATTCAGTCTCCTACTTCCAGCTCAACGGAAGTCAAGGACGAAGGTTACTCTCCTTCTCCTGATAAAGAAAAATAATCCAGGACAAAGGTTACTCTCCTTCTCCTATGTTCATAACTCCCTGTGTTTATAGAGTTTCTCTAATTCTCTTCCGTGATCCCTGTCGCATGTGCTCTCTCTCCCTCTCCCTACCACACTTCCTCTCTTGCCTTTTTCTCTGCAAGATTGTGTGTGGAATGAATTTCCCCATCCGTGATCAGGTCTGAGAGCTTTTACAGATGGGTGGTTCACCCCTATCCCCTCATTAACTCTTGAGGAGCCTCCCCACCTTCCAATTTGACAGGAAATCCATTCCAGGGTCAAAGAGTTGCTTTTGGTTTTTGAGCAAGTAAAAACCAGTACGATATTGGCTCGGTGGAAGTTAACGCAACCATTCCAGGTCCCTTCCAGCACCTCTCATTATCTACCGTGGTCTCTTTTAGCACATCCCCCTCCCAACAGTCATGCAACACATATTCATAACATAATTTACATTCATCGACCTTTTATACAAAGGTCTGTCAAATCAAACATTCACATCTTTGAGTTTGCCATAGTTCTTGGCCAATATAGTTATTTTTACAGAATGGGTGAAACAGGGTGTTACAATTCCCTCCCCCTTAAAGGAACATCGTCCTCAATGTTCTATCTATCAATATGACATGTATGTACATAAGTAAACAAAATCGGATATGCCTGTTTCATGGCATCTTCCATTTCCCACGTAGCCTCATCTGGGCCAAAATGTTTCCTCTACACCTTGACCTGTGCAATGGTTCAGTTTCTGAGTGGGGTTTCCTTTCTGTCCAGTATGCATTGAGGTTCTAGCAGGAATTGTCCCTCCGGTTCCACCTGGATCATAGACCAATCAATTATATGATTAGAATCGTGTACATATTTCTTCAATAATGAAACATGGAAAACATTATGTGCTTTTACTGTGGGAGGAAGTGCTAGCCTATAGGCTACAAGTCCCACTCTATCTAGAATTTCAAAGGGTCCACAATACCGAGGTGCTAACTTGGAACAAGCTCCCATCCTCAGGGAACTCTTCCTAGGCCTAACTCTGAGATATACGTGGTCTCCCGTCTTGATTCTCTTGGACTTCTCTTTCGGTCGGCGTAACTTTTTTGTCTGCTCTGAGCGACCTTTAGATTTTGTTTTATCTGATTCACTTGTTGTTCCATTTCTTTCAACATTTCGTGTCCAATAGTAATTATGTTTATGGGATTACGCCAACTGACTGGAGTGTTACACGGCCTACCATAGAGGACTTCAAAAGGACTCATCTTCAAGGATTCTTGGTAGCCATTGTTGTAGGCGAATTCCACCAGTGGCAGGTAATCTTCCCAATTTTTGGGTTGATGCATTACATGCATCCTTAGGATGTCTTCTAATATTTGGTTCACTCTTTCCGTCTATCCATTGATTTGAGGATGGTAGGCTATGCTAAACATTAATTTGGTCTCCAGACCAACCATCAAGGATTTCCAAACGTTGGAAGTAAATTTCGTGTCTCTGTCAGACACGATCTCTTTAGGCATACCATGTAGTCTGAATATCTCCTTCATGAATATGTTGGCGATGTCTATTGCCTTGCAAGTTGAATTAATGGGGATAAAATGAGCGGACTTGCTCAGTTTATCCACCACTACCATGATGGCGTCATTATGTTTGGTCGATGTTGGTAATCCGGTGATGAAATCCATGGAGATGGTTTCCCATTTCCATTCCAGGATTGGTAGAAGTTGTAATAATCCTGCTGGGTGTCGGTGTTCTGCTTTAACCTATTGGTATTTTATGCATATGGCTAAGTACTCAGCTATGTATTTCTTCAATCCAGGCCAATAGAATTGTTTTCTGGTGGTCGTGATCATCTTCTGGTATCCTAGATGACCAGTATATGGTCTTTTATGTAGTTCATCCATTATGAACCTCTTCAAGTCGTCACAATCTGGAATATACAATCTATTTCTGTAAGTTAGCAGGCCTCCATCTATCATTTGGCATCCTTCATACTTTATCCCTGTGGGTTCTTGCTCTAGGTACGAGGTCATGGTCTGGAAGAATGTGTTTGTTTCTTGTGCATTCTTAACTCTTTCCCTGACGTTGGTCTCGCAGGTGCTCACCGCTGCCATATCAATTGTTTTCATACTTCTGCTAAGGGTATTGGCCACTTTATTTTCCTTTCCCTTGATATGTTTGATTTCGAAATCAAACTCACTAAGAAGGAACATCCACCTAGCTTGTCTAGAATTGAGTTTTGGTTGGTCAAATAGATGTCGCAATCCATAGTGGTCTGTCATGAGTACGAATTTCCTTCCCAGGAGGTAATGCCTCCGCATTTTCAAGGCGTGCACTATGGCAACCAGTTCTAGATCATGGGTCACATAGTTGACTTCGTGCTCATTCAATTTCTGGGATTCATAGCAGACTACACTTCCTCCTTGCATAAGGAATTCTCCGAGCCCTTCCTGACAGGGATTTGTGCACAGGAGGAAGTTGTTTTCAGGATCAACGATCTTTAGCATGGGTGCATGGGTCACAAGGTGTTTCAGGGATTGAAATCTTTCTTCACATTCTTGTGTCCACGTGAATTTAGCTCCATTCTTCTGGAGGGCAGTGATTGGACAACCAATATTGGATAATCCTTTTATAAATCTCCTATAGTATCCTACTAAGCCCATAAAGGATCTGATATCCGAAACATCCTTTGCATTAGGCCATTCCATGATAGACCAGATCTTGTCAGGGTCTACTACTACTCCTTTTTCAGATATGACATGGCCCAAGTAATGTATTTTCTTCTGGAAAAAGTCGCACTTGCTAAATTTGGCATAGAGTTGATGTTCTCTTAGCACTTGAAGCACAAATCTAAGATGTTCCTCATGTTCCTCTCTATTCTTGGAGTAAATTAATATATCGTCAATAAACACCAGTACAAATTTGTCTAGGAATTTTCTGAGCACATTGTTCATCAAGCACATAAAAGTGGCAGGGGCATTGGTTAATCCAAATGGTACTACCACAAACTCATAGTGACCATATATCGTCCTGAAGGCAATTTTGTGGATGTCTTCACCCTTGATTCAAACTTGATGGTATCCAGATCTCAAGTCATTCTTTGAGAAGATGTAAGTACCTCCCAATTGATCAATTTGGTCATCGATCTTGGGTAAGGGGTACTTGTTCTTTATGGTTACCCTATTGAGTTGTCTATAATCTATGCATAGTCGGAGGGTACCGTCTTTCTTTTTCACAAATAGGATTGGTGCTCCCCATGGACACATGTTGGGCCGGATATAGCCTTTGTCCATCATTTCTTTTAGTTTTAATTTAAGCTCAACTAGCTTAGGTGTGCTCATCCTGTAGGGTGTCCTAGACACTGGCACTGCTCCTGGTGCAAGTTCTATCGAGAAGTCAATGTCCCTTCTTAGAGTTAAACCCGGTAACTCTTCCGGAAACACATCTCTATATTCTCTTAGTGTGGGGTGGTCTTCGAGGCTTGGTTTTTCATCTTCAACTAATTTCAACACCTGTATCGCATATAGTGGGCATCCCTTTCTGCAGTAATTTCTCTTTTGAAGGGCTGATATTCGTCTCACCGAGACAGGTTTTTGGATCCCTTGAAGGGTTATCCTTCTTCATTCTTCACTTACATATTCTAAGGTTTTATGGTAACAGTCTAGTATGGCTTTATATGTGGCTAGCCAGTCCATACCAATCAACAGGTCATTCGATCCTAGGGGTAGTATGTTAAGGGTTGCTTGGGTGGGGAATTCACCCATAGTGAATTGGCAAGCTGGTATAACCTCCACTACCTTTCTTTTGGTGTCAGTGGCTAACTGTACCAACCATGGCTTGGCGTGTTTATGTGGCTGTAATTTACACTTATCAACAGCCTTAGGAGCTATATAACTCAAATTTGAACCAGGGTCAATTAAAATAGACACTAGATGGTTTGTGATGATACCTTCCATCTCCACCACTGAAGCTTGGTGGTCAGCTTGTTTATTATCCAAGGCTACATAAATTTGTGGCATACTCCTGGCCATGTCATTGATGGTGGTAGCTTCTTGAATGTTGTAAATTCTCCAACTGCTATGTTGCTGGTATGGGAAGTCCCTCAGTAGATGTTCTTCTCCACAACCCCAACATTTCAAGGGTTCTCTCTTTGGGTTATCAATCTTTCCCGGGGTAGATCCAAAAGGTCTATTTCTTCTCTGGGAGGGGAAATTATGTTGGTGTACACTTCGGGTTGGGAAGCTTATCCTTGAGTCCTTTTTATAGTTTTTAAATCTTGGGGATTTAAACCCTTTTTTCTGGAATCCCAAACTATTCTTCCACTTCCAGCCTTCGCGAGGTTTTTTCCGATGCCCAAGTTGTTCATAACAATATCTTTCCTTTCGAATAGTGTCTTCTAGGGTCTTTGGCTCATCAAACTCAATCTTGTTCTGATAGTCCTTAGGTAGTCCATTGATGAATCGTTGCACCTTTGTCTTTTATGCTTTTATATAGGGTACGTACCTCAGCAACTCAAGGCATCTGCTGACATATTCCTCTATGGTGAGTTTCCCCAACTTGAGTTCATAGAATTCTTTAGTCTTTTCGTTGAAATACTTTTCCGACAGATACTTCTTCCTGAAGTATTTCTCAAACCGTTCCGAAGATAGCTCCTCTTCATGAATCCCTTTTACATTCTTAAGGTCTTCCCACCAAATGAAAGCCTTTCCATTCAATTTGAAAGTGGCTACTCAGGCCTTCAAGTTTTCTGAGAAGTCATGGACTTTAAAATATTTCTTTAGTCCAAGTAGCCAGGCCTCCGCTTCCTCTCCCTTCTTCATTTCACCTTCGAAAGAGGGTGGTTTGGCCTTCTTGAATTCTTCTAGATTATGACTTTTGGAATGCTTTCGCTTCTTTCGTTTTATTTGGGAATAAGAACTAGTTCTTCTACTAGAAGATCCCTCCAATTCGCCAGTTTCCTTTCCAGAGGAATCGTCTGATGCTTGTCCCTTATCTCTGGGGTGGACCTTTCTCGAGGTGCTCTTCCCAGTGTGGCCACTTAAAAGACCACGTTTCTGTATCTCAGGTGGACTTCGACTTTTCTTTGTCTGTCGTCGGTCCACGTGACTAGTGTCAGGTCCATGCTACAATTGTCTTTGTATGTCGGATAAACTCTACAGCAAGACTGCATTAATTTTCGTTTGCTTCTCTTGCTCTTTTATCAACCTCTCGTTGTCAGCCTTGCAACTTTGTAGTTCGACCATGAGGCTCCTCACAATCTCAGCTAGATCTGGAGGGGTCTCTATCACCCTCCTTTCATCAGACTCTTCATCTCTATTGTGGGAGCCATCCCCCACTTCGTGGTGCGTCACCATTCTATGTGTTTACAGTTTCCCGCGGTTGATCATCCACTTGTGTGCAAGAAAAACACTTGTTGTTAGTCAACATTATATTCATTCACAATCAACGCATAATTCATATTTTTAAAATGCATACACACAATAGGAATTGTCATTCTTAACTTCGACTTTTGATAAAGGGGGTTAAGATAGAGGGTTACTCCTTTTAAGAGTACCTCAAATGAATTTTCTACGCAACTCGTTCATGAGCCCAAGCAAGCCAAGTGTTGTAACCATGCTCTGATACCAAGGAGGAGCATGAGGGCTCAACATTCTCACTCATGAGGTCACGATTTGTGAGTAGTTCTAGTGTTTAGCCTAGCCTACGGTTATATGTAGCAGGAGCTAGTGAGGAGGGAGCCATACCTGTATCGCATCTTGGGTATTGACGATTGGAGAAAGAGGAGTCGAGAGCCTTGACTCTCCAACTCACGAGTTGCGAAAGGTGCTTGTGCTAAGGCAAGGTTGTGGTTGCTTGGAGGAGGATAAGGGAAGGGATGGTCTGCGCTAGGCCCTATATAAATTCGGGGATTATGTCCCTCGAAGAAAAAAAAACCCGAAAAATCTAGGTTGTCGTTGTGGGTGTGTAAAAAATTGGTATCAGAGCATGGTTACAACACTTGGCCTGCTTGGGATCATGAACGAGTTGCACAGAAACTCCATTTGAAGTACTCTTAAAAGGAGTAACCCTCTATCTTAACCCCCTTTATCAAAAGTCGAAGTTAAGAATGAAAATTCCTATTGTGTGTATGTATTTGAAAAATATGAATTATGTGCTGATTGTGAATGAATATAATGTTGACTAACAACAAGTGTTTTTCCTGCACACAAGAAGACGATCAACCGTGGGAAACTACAGACACATAGAATGGTGACGCACCACGAAGTGGGGGGTGGATCTCACAATAGAGACGAAGAATTTGACAATAGGAGGGCGGTAGAGACCCCTCCAGATCTAGCTAAGACTATGAGGAGCCGCATGGTCGAACTGCAGAGCTGAAAGACCGACAATGAGAGGTTGATAAAAGAGCAAGAGAAGAAAATAGAAATTAATGCAGTCTTGCTGCAGATTTTATCTGATATACAAAGACAATTGCAGCATGGACCTAACACCAGTCATGCGGACCGATGACAGACAAAGAAAATTTGAAGTCCACCTGAGATACAAAAACGTGGTCTTTTAAGTGGCCACACTGAGAAGAGCACCTCGAGAAAGGTCCACCCTAGAGATAAGGAACAAGCATCGAACAATTCCTCTAGAAAGTAAATTGGCGACTCGGAGGGATCTTCTAGTAGCAGAACTAGTTATTATTCCCAAAGAAAACAGAAGAAGCGAAAGCATTCAAAAATTCATAATAACGAAGAATTCAAGAAGGCCAAACCACCCTCTTTCGATGGTGAAATAAAGAAGGGAGAGGAAGCAAAGGCATGGCTGCTTGGACTAAAGAAGTATTTCAAACTCCATGACTTCTCAGAAAACTTGAAGGCCTGAGTAGCCACTTTCAACTTGAATGGAAAGGCTTCCATTTGGTGGGAAGACCTTAAGAATGTAAAAGGGATTCACAAAGAGGACCTATCTTGGGAATAGTTTGAGAAATACTTTAGGAAGAAGTATCTGTCGGAAAAGTATTTCGACAAAAAGACTAAAGAATTCTATGAACTCAAGCTGGGGCAACTCACCATAGAGGAATATGTCAGCATATTCCTGGAGTTGCTGAGGTACGTACCCTATATAAAAGCAGAAAAGACAAAGGTGCAACGATTCATCAGTGGACTACCTAAGGACTATCAGAACATGATTGAGTTTGACAAGCTAAAGACCCTAGAAGACACTATCCGAAAGGCAAGATATTGTTATGAATAGCTTGGGCATCGGACAGAACCTCGCAAAGGCTGGAAGTGGAAGAATAGTTCGGGATTCCAGAAAAATGGGTTTAAATCCCCAAGATTTAAAAACTATAAAAAGGACTCAAGGATGAACTTCCCAACCCGAAGTGTACACCAGCATAATTTCCCCTCTCAAAGCGGAAATAGACCTTTTGGATCTACCCCAGGAAAGATTGATAACCCAAAGAGAGAACCCTTGAAATGTTGGGGTTGTGGAGAAGAACATCTACTAAGGGACTGCCCGCACCGACAACAGAGCAGTCGAAGAATTTACAACGTTCAAGAAGCTACCACTATTAATGACGTGGCCAGGAGTATGTCGCAAATTTATGTAGCCTTGGATAATAAACAAGCTGACCACCAAGCTTCAGTGGTGGAGATGGAAGGTATGATCACCAACCATCTAGTGTCTATTTTAATTGACCCTAGTTCAAATTTGAGTTATATAGCTCCTAAGGTTGTTGATAAGTGTAAATTACAACCACATAAACACGCCAAGCCATGGTTGGTATAATTATCCACTGGCACCAAAAGAGAGGTAGCGGAGGTCATACCAGCTTGCCAATTCACTATGGGTGAATTCCCCACCCAAGCAACCCTTAACATACTACCCCTAGGATCGTATGACCTGTTGATTGGTATGGACTGGCTAACCAAATATAAATCCAGATTGGATTGTTACCATAAAACCTTAGAATGTGTAAGTGAAGAAGGAAGAAGGATAACGCTTCGAGGGATCCAAAAACCTGTCTCAATGAAACGAATATAACCCCTTCAAATGACAAAGTATTGCAGAAAGGGTTGTCCACTATATGTGATACAAGTGTTGGAATTAGTTGAAGATGACAAACCAAGCCTCGAAGACCACCCCACACTAAGAGAATATAGAGATGTGTTTCCGGAAGAGGTACCGGGTCTACCTTCGAGAAGGGACATTGACTTCTCGATAGAACTTGCACTAGGAGCGGTGCCAGTGTCTAGGACAGCTTACAGGATGAGCACACTCGAGCTAGTTGAGCTTAAATTACAACTAAAAAAAATGATGGACAAAGGCTATATCCGGCCCAATGTTTCCTGATCCAGGTGGATATCGGTGGCCACCCACCTTTTCCGACTGACTCAAAATAGTTTTCTGACAATTTTGGTGATTTACTATTTTTAGCAGGTTTTAACTTTCGAGGCCATTTTGAGGGCCTAAATGAAGGTTTTTCAAGATCAAGGTTCTCAATGATATCCAAAGGCATGATTGAACCCCCAAAATGAATATCTTTGACGATACCTTTCCAACGAGCTATCATATGCCTAAAACGGAGATCGTATGCAAAAGTTACAACACTGGGAAGTTGATGTACTAACTTACCCAAACGGGGCCCACATGACTTTTGGCATTTCATCTCCTAGGGTTAGGTTTTTGGATGTCTAGGACTTTTGGCATTCTTGTTTATTGTAAAAAGGCCTCTAGAGCCTCATTGTAATCATCTTCTTGTGAATGCAAATAGCCATCACATCTCTTCTCAGAGATAAGCTGCCACCATTCTAGCGAGTCTTTCACTCTGTATTTTTACAGTCTCTGTACATTTATTTGATTAATAGAAATTGTGTATTAATGTATATCTGTGTTTATGGTTGCATCTCTGATACATTTCTGTTATATTATTTATCTGCAATATCTCTATGCATTTCTTTATTATATCTCTGCTCTCATTTCGTGCCGAAAATAATCCGGATCATTTCCCCATGGGGAGTACCAGTCATGTTTGTGAAAAATAAAGACGGTACCCTCTGACTGTGCATAGATTATAGACAACTAAATAAGGTAACCATAAATAACAAGTACCCCTTACCCAGGATCGATGACATGTTTGATCAATTGGGAGGTGCTTCCATCTTCTCAAAGATTGACTTGAGATCTGGATACCATCAAGTCTGAATCAAGGGTGAAGACATCCACAAAATTGCCTTTAGGACGAGATATGGTCACTATGAGTTTGTGGTAGTACCATTTGGATTAACCAATGCCCCTGCCACTTTTATGTGCTTGGAAATTTCCTAGACAAATTTGTACTGGTTTTTATTGACGATATATTAATTTACTCCAAGAATAGAGAGGAACATGAGGAACATATTAGACTTGTGCTTCAAGTGCTAAGAGAACATCAGCTCTATGCCAAATTTAGCAAGTGTGACTTTTTCAAGAAGAAAATACATTACTTGGGCCATGTCATATATGAAAAAGGAGTAGCAGTAGACCCTGACAAGATCTGGTCTATCATGGAAATGTCTACCCCAAAGGACGTTTCGGATATTAGATCCTTTATGGGCTTAGTAGGATACTATAGGAGATTTATAAAAGGATTCTCCAAGATTGGTTGTCCAATCACTGCCCTCCAGAAGAAGGGAACTAAATTCACGTGGACACAAGAATGTGAAGAAAGATTTCAATCCCTGAAACACCTTCTGACCCATGCACCCATGCTGAAGATCGTTGATCCCAAAAATGACTTCCTCATGTGCACAGATGTCTGTAAGGAAGGGCTCGGAGGAGTCTTTATGCAAGGAGGAAGTGTAGTCTGCTATAAATCCTGAAAATTGAATGAGCATAAAGTCAACTATGTGACCCATGATCTAGAACTGGCCTCCATAGTGCACGCCTTACAAATGTGGAGGCATTACCTCTTGGGAAGGAAATTTGTACTCATGACAGACCACTGTGGATTAAGACATCTATTTGACCAACCAAAACTCAATGCTAGATAATCTAGGTGGATGGCCCTTCTTAGTGAGTTTGATTTCGAAATCAAACATATCAAGGGAAAGGAAAATAAGGTGGTTGATGCCCTTAGCAGAAGTATGAAAACAATTCATCTGGTAGCGGTGAGCACCTACGAGACCAACGTCAGGGAAAGAGTTAAGAATGCACAAGAAACATACACATTCTTTTAGACCGTGACCTCGTACTAACAGACCTGCTAACTTACAGAAACATATTGTATATTCCAAATTGTGACGACTTGAAGAGGTTCATAATGGATGAACTACATAAAAGACCATATACTAGTCATCCAGGATACCAGAAGATGATCACGACCACTAGGAAACAATTCTATTGGCCTGGATTGAAGAAAGACATAGCTGAGTACTTAGCCAAATGCATAGAATGAAAACAAGTTAAAACATAACACCGACACCCAGCAGGATTATTACAACCTCTACCAATCCCAGAATGGAAATGGGAAACCATCTCCATGGATTTCATCACCAGATTACTAACATCGACCAAACAGAATGACGCCATCATGGTAGTGGTGGATAAACTGAGCAAGTCCACTCATTTTATCCCCATCAAGTCGACTTGCAAGGCAATAGACATCACCAACATATTCATGAAGGAGTTATTCAGACTACATGGTATGCCTAAAGAGATCGTGTCTAATAGAGACACGAAATTTACTTCCAACTTTTGGAAATCCTTGATGGTTGGTCTGGAGACCAAATTATTGTTTAGCACAGCCTATCATCCTCAAACCGATGGGCAGACAAAAAGAGTGAACCAAATATTAGAAGACATGCTAAGGATGCATGTAATGCATCAACCCAAAAAGTGGGAAGATTACCTGCCACTGGTGGAATTCGCCTACAACAATGGCTACCAAGAATCCTTGAAGATGAGCCCTTTCAAAGTCCTCTATGGTAGACCATGCAACACTCCATTGAATTGGAGTAATCCCGTGAACAGATTTACTATTGGACCCGACATGTTAAAACAAATGGAACAACAAGTGACTCAGATAAAACAAAATCTAAAATTCGCTCAGAGAAGACAAAAAAGTTACTTCGACTGAAAGAGAACTCCAAGAGAATTCAAGACGAGAGACCACATATATCTCAGAGTTAGACCCAGGAAGAGTTCCCTAAGGATGGGAGCTTGTGCCAAGTTGGCACCTCGGTATTGTGGACCCTTTGAAATTCTATATAGAGTGGGACCTATAGCCTATAGGCTAATACTTCCTCCCACAGTAAAAGCACATAATGTTTTCCATGTTTCATTATTGAAGAAATATGTACACGATTCTAATCATATAATTGATTGGTCTATGATCCAGGTGGAACTGGAGGGACAATTCCTGCTAGAACCTCAATTCATAATAGACAGAAAGGAAACCCCACTCAGAAACCGAACCATTGCACAGGTCAAGGTGCAGTGAAAACATTTTGGCCCAGATGAGGCTACGTGGGAAATGGAAGATGCCATGAAACAGACATATCCGGTTTTGTTTATTTCTATACATACATGTCATATTGATATATAGAAGATCGAGGACGATGTTCCTTTAAGGGGGAGGGAATTGTAACACCCTGTTTCCCCCATCTTGTAAAAATAACTATATTGGCCAAGAACTATGGCAAACTCAAAGATGTGAATGTTAAATTTGACGGACCTTTGTATAAAAGGTCGATGAATGTAAATTATGTTATGAATATGTGTTGCATGACTGTTGGGAAGGGGATGTGCTAAAAGAGACCACAATGGCTAATGAGACGTGGTGGAAGGGACCTGGAATGGTTGCGTTAACTTCCACCGAGTCAGTACCATACTGGTTTTTACTTGCTCAAAGACCAAAGTAACTCTCTAACCCTGGAATGGATTTCCCATCAGATTGGTAGGTGGGGAGGATCCTCAAGAGTTATTGAGGGGATGGGGGTGAACCACCCATCCATAAAATCTCTCAGACTTGACCATGGATGGGGAAATTTGCGCCACACTCAATCTTGCATATTAAAAGGCAAGAGATGAGGTGTGGTAGAGATAGAGAGAGAGCGCACGCGCGCGATAGGGATCACGGAAGAGAACTCGAGAAACTCTAGAAACACAAGGAGTTTTGAACATAGGAGAAGGAGAGTAACCTTCGTCCTGGATTATTTTTCTGTATCAGGAGAAGGAGAGTAACCTTCATCCGTGACTTTCGTTGAGCTGGAAGTAGGAGACTGAATCTCAAAGTATCGTGGTCTAGCTCGGGGGTGGCTAGTGATAAATCCGTTTGGAGTCACTGAGCCTATGGTTGGGTGGAAACGAGCACCCCTCTCAACAGTTGCATCACGCTTAGTGTATCTGATGTAGTGACTTGAAATAAAAATTTGATATAAATCATTTCAATTGCACAAATAGATTAATCACCAGAACATATAAATTTAATTTCACAAATAGATTAATCACCAGAACATATAAATTTATTGAGCTAAACATATTAGCTTATGGACAGCCTCATAATACATCATATTCCTTAAATTTCATAAAACAAATACATAAATTAACATACCTGGGTCTGATGCTAACCCTCTGTTTTCTGCTTGTCTCGTTGACCTTCCTGTTGTTGCCTTGCTCGGCTTGAATCCAAGGACCAACTCTGCCCAAAACCGAGTTTCCACCCTGCCAACTAGGACAACTACCTAGCTCTAGGATACCATATGGATATCCTGGCCCCCATGCCCAAAACCCCCAGCAAATCGGTGCCCCTGTACTAACCCTTCCCGACTACAGAACTCAAAACCCTCCTCTGTGCAAATCCAAGAGAACCCCTCAAAAATAAAATTTCCCGTCAAATGATGATCCCTCCTTCGTAAACCTCCTCCCCCTCATATTTCTCCTTCACCGCCCTTCCTCTCATTTACTTCCTTACCTACACATTTATTACCTTATCCCCTCATAATTAATATCTTATCCCTTTATAATTAATATCTTATCCCTTTATGTTCAATGTCTTATCTCTTTCCATGTACGTAAGTCTTTAACAAATTAAACTTATAATTTATTAACCCTATTAATTTAATACCCATGTCAATGAATGTAACATGTAATTAATTAATCAATTAACTAATCAAATTGTAACCATTAATTAATTAATAAATATTTAATTATTATCATTATACCAATCTTGTTTAATTAATACCATGTTAAGACAATTAATCCCCTAATTAATTTTTACCTAATAATCCTTAAACATTTATTCAACTAGGAATGTTACATACACCCACCCTTCAGGAAACTTCGTCCCGAAGTTAAGGTGTCTTATGGTACAAAGGAAAAGAAGTCTGGTTCACATATTCATAACAATTAACCGACATTATCAGTAAGTAAGTCAAGAAAACACATGCATACTAGTGTATATGTACAAGAAATGCATGTGTAGCTAGTACATACAAGTCTCGTGCATGTACTAATAATCAAAACTATCATCCTTTAGTAATTTATGTATGCATCCAATCCAGTCAGCAAGACTAGTCTTTTATAAA
>ML780466.1:33933-82832 GCA_009831015.1 Picea engelmannii
TGTCTGGGGTAAGGTGCAGTTGTCTTTCCAGGTTGCCCCACCAGTTCAAGGCATTGTCTCTTAACTGAAAAATGGCGATCTTTGCCTTTGAGTTGGACGCATAGTCCCTTAAGGAAAAACACCTTGTCATGCCTTCCAACCATACTTCCGCGCTTTCACTGGCGTGACCCCTGGCAAACTCCGGAAGTTTGATCTTCTACAATTATCGTGTGATGTATTCGAGTGGAGGTCCTCCCCCTGAATCCCTTGACGCTTCTGGATTACCCATTCCAGACGGTGGGGGTTCCACTTCAACCCCTGCCGGTTGTCGCCCCTTTAAAGTCTCATTAATGGCTTCCAACGAGCGCAATATGAGGGATAGTTCGAGCGATGGTGGTGGTGGCGTTGGCGGTGTTGGCGGTGCTTGCGATGATGCTCCCTTGCCTCGACTCCCTCAAGTCCCGACCATCCTGTATGCTTTAACCTGCATCACCCCAAAGTTGTCAGGGTGAGTTCTAGGACGTTTCAAATTGGTGCTACTCAAACTAGAAACAGGGTTAGGCGTAAGTTTTCTTTACTTGTCTGTAAGCAGACATTACTCCTTTAGGGGATTGGCTAGGTTAGGGTTAGGATTAAGTGTTTAAGCTTGATTTCTTCACCCCTATGAAAAAACTATTGGTTCCCTTGCCCTATAGCTACGCTAGCCTTGCGCCATACTCGCCACTTCCTATGCTTACTCTCCTAGTGCATATGCCACCTCCTTCCCGCTTGTCCTAGTCTAAGCCCTTTTAACTTTTCGCTTATAACTAAATATCCTCCGATGCTTGACTCGGGAGATTTTCCTTGGTGTGTAGTGTTGGCGTTGTCGATTGTTGCATTGAGATTTAGCGTTGACTTTGACTGGTGGAATGGAGTGGAGGGACTTGGTGCTCGGCTCGACGAATTGGGTGTACGGTCTCGTGAACCTGACGCTTGGACAATCGGAGTTTATACTTGGGATACAAATATCAGCGGTGCCAAATAAGCCTTTACCTTGATTTCCGGTGCATTCACTAATTATGATTCAACTCGGTTAGCTGGCTCCAGATCAATAGGTTAGGTAATAAGCCAGTTAGTCTTAATCTTCATATTGTATCTTCCTAATAATAATACTACTCTTATCCCAACAGTGTTACCATTAATATAAATAAGTGAAAGAATTTATTTGTAAAGACTTATGAGGGCGTGTTGGTGTTAGTGTTCTTTGTAAGGAGCTTCGCTTGGTGGTGGCCATGGGTTCAAAACCCATGGAGTCAATTTAATTTTTTTTTTTTATCATATTAAGCTTAGCATATATTATTAAATTTAAATAGTTTAAATAATTATGAGTTTTAATTTAATTTAATATAAGGTAATTAATTTAATTTAAATAATTTAAATTTACATAATAGTATTAATACTTCCTTTTTATATATATAAATAAAATTAGAATTAATATTACAAAAAAAAAACTTAATTTCAATTCGACGAGAGTTTAATGTGCTTCGTGGCATTCGCTGGCAGCCTTTAAGGTCGGGTTTCTAGCATGAGGACCACGTGCCCGGCCTCTGGCTCTCAGTACCAAAAACCTAAGCTCTTCCTTAACCCTAACGCATCTTTCTCTTCAGCCTCTTTCCCCTGCCGCCTGGCCATTCTGCTTTGTCCCTCTCGGCAGGCTCAATGCCTGTCTCTGAGCACTAGTGCTTGGGCGATGGCTTCTGGTGGAGGTATTGAAGCATCTGGATGCAAAGCCCCTGGCCATGGTGGGTTGTGTCAACAGGAAGCAACGTTCTTAGGCACTTCAAATATTTCTCTGCAAAGACATGGCACCCCTTTCGTCCGAGTCAAATATCGTTCTGCCCCCAGTTACAGTAAAATATACGAAGCTCTTCATCAACGGAGAGTTTGTAGATTCAGTTTCAGATCGGATTCTGTCAGGAAATTTTCGTTCGGCTGAAACGTAAACAAGTCTAGCTAAGTTAGGAAAGAGTGTGCAGTGGGTTTCAAGATGGCTTCAGATTCTAGTGGTTCTGCGATCGAGTCCTCCTTACGTTACAGCTGAAATTCGACCTTTAAATGTATGGATTTTTAACGTTGAGACCAATTTCGTTCATCTTGCTTCAAATTTGAAGTAATCGAGGGCAGAATTCTAACAATTTAAGCTAAGTTTCCCCTAATTTTGCTTCTCTTTCGATCTTTTTCGTCAGGTTAAAGATTATTTGTTCGAAGGGGCTAGGAGCAGTTTGAATTCTGTTTCTTTTGATTTTGCTGTAAGAAACGAATTTTGAACGATAATTCCTTCCAAGTCTTTTGCGGAATTCCATATATTCACAAAAATCAGCTTTAAATTGTCGAATTTTTCATTGCATTTGATACATAAGTGCATTTGGAAGCCGTGTCGTTGAAATAATTTTGGATTTTATCTCAATTGATTCTCTATTTACATTGAATATGTTTTTCATCAAGCAATTTGTCGATTATCTCATAATATCTTAGTCAAATTCTTGAAATTTGTCAATCCTATGTAGCTTGATATTTTCCTTGTCTTTGATCTGTTATTTGTTGGATCATTTTTGGTTTTGCCAGGTGACTCAGCGAGTCTCAAGCGAATTAATGAGAGCCTGACAAAGTCCCATTTTATTTTTTTTTCACTCAAAGCTACCCTTAAATTTAGCTTTTTTTGACTTGAAAATTGATATCCGTCCATAGTTATTAGCCAAAGATCTCGTAGCATTCGCATTTTTTCATTTGAATGAAACAGATCTCTGCAATGTTCCTTAATGTTTATGATAATGTAACCAGAAGGAATTCTGACTTCCTCGGTCAAAAAATTGATACAGTCTCCTGTTTTATGCCTCAAATTCCAGTCTTCACGCTCTATATATGGATCTACAGATTGATTTCCCCCTTCGACTATTAACCTCTAATGCCAAAGGTAAACTAATACTATTCTCTGAAATGCTTCTTTCCGAGCTCCTGAACTCTCTGTCATTAGCATGATTGATTCCAATATTTAATTTTTTTAAGTTTTATTCTTGCATATTTTACTTGCAACAATTAAATACACTAGCTTTTAGTCAGAGACATTTGAGTCATATCTTGCCAGGTCTTGTACAGTGTCAACAAGATTTGTTTATCATTCTTTGAAGTTTGTGCAACATACAACATTTTCAAGTTAATGCTCACCTTGCCTATATTGTTGTTTGCTTTATTTTTGAAGTTTATGCAATTTAATGCTCACTTTGCCTATATTATTGTTTGCTTGATCTTTGCCACAGTTTTTGTTCTGAGCCGGGTTGAATCTTGCTTTGAATGTCTAATTCAAAAAACTTGCCCAACACATTTGAATTAGGCTCTTGTGCGGGTTATTTACTGTAAATCAACCTTTGTAATTGTAACAACCCTAGTTGCTTGTTTTACTTTGGTAAATTTGTTTTTACATTTTCAATTCGTACTGCATTTATTTTTATATTTGTGTTAAAATTTTCGTGTTTGGTTTGCAGGTTAGGCGTAGCTGGAGTTAGAGCTTGGAGTTTTGGTCCTCAGGCCCAGATTTCAAACAAAAGCTCTGATACCATGTGTAGTGACTTGAAATAAAAATTTGATATAAATCATTTCAATTGCACAAATAGATTAATCACCAGAACATATAAATTTAATTGCAGAAATAGATTAATCACCAGAACATATAAATTTATTGAGCTAAACATATTAGCTTACGAACAGCCTCATAATACATCATATTCCTTAAATTTCATAAAACAAATACATAAATTAACATACCTGGGTCTAATGTTAACCCTCTGTTTTCTGCTTGTCCCGTTGACCTTCCTGTTGTTGCCTTGCTCAGCTTGAATCCACGGACCAACTCTGCCCAAAACCGAGTTTCCACCCTGCCAACTAGGACAACTACCTAGCTCCAGGATACCATATGGATATCCTGGCCCCCGTGCCCAAAACCCCCAGCAAATCGGTGCCCCTATACTAACCCTTCCCGACTACAGAACTCAAAACCCTCCTCTGTGCAAATCCAAGAGAACCCCTCAAAAATAAAATTTCCCATCAAATGATGATCCCTCCTTCGTAAACCTCCTCCCCCTCATATTCCTCCTCAACTGCCCTTCCTCTCATTTACTTCCTTACCTACACATTTATTACCTTATCCCCTCATAATTAATATCTTATCCCTTTATAATTAATATCTTATCCCTTTATGTTCAATGTCTTATCCCTTTCCGTGTATGTAAGTCTTTAACAAATTAAACTTATAATTTATTAACCCTATTAATTTAATACCCATGTCAATGAATGTAACATGTAATTAATTAATCAAATTGTAACCATTAATTAATTAATAAATATTTAATTAGTATCATTATACCAATCTTGTTTAATTAATACCATGTTAAGACAATTAATCCCCTAATTAATTTTTACTTAATAATCCTTAAACATTTATTCAACTAGGGCTGTTACATCTGATAAGTGTTTTATGTCTTGTATTTTGAATTGAATATCCTGGATGCATGCTCATGTTTATACGCTCATAAATCATCTCTGTATAGAAGTGATTGCCTTGTGTTTTGATTGGGAATAATGGATGCATGCTTATACTTATATATGACCATAATCGGTTTATGTATAGAATGAATAAGTTCAGAATACGAGTCCGTTCTCTTGAGAATTGTCCCATTTACTTGACTCGCGCTATGTCCTGGTTTAATTTCCCGAAGGCACCTTCTCCCGAGAAATTTCCTCGCATTCGAAAGTCAAAGTGAGTTCCTTGAAAAGACTACCATTATAGTAAACCCACGAGTTTACTTTACCCCTATCACAGAATTCATAGCTCGGCGAATTAGGAAGGCATCTCAGTCAGGTCACCAAGCCTAGGGATAATTACCCAAGAAACTTCTGAAGGATCATGTAATCTGAGTTTGGAAACCTTGTACAAGGAAGAGTATCTCTCTAAGGTCTCGAAGTTGTGGAAGTTTGAAGCTCTGAGAGGTTGAATTTCGTGATTCAAGTTCAGAAAGGATAGCGAGTCCAATTATCGAAAGAGAATACCCAATCGTTTGGTAGACGAACGGTCGGAATCTTTTCGGAAATACCCCAGATCTGTCAAGACCGATGGATCTAGAGGAGGAGCATAGGCGTTAACACCTCGACCCCTTCAGCCTTCTCAAGTAGCGATGGGATATAGGACCGTAGATCCAAGTATCTGTCGGAGCTCTATTGACCATCAATCTTAACCTTTCCATAGGCAGGAGAGTGGACTCGACAACGTCCTGAAAGTCCTGAGGTATTCAGAACCATCCATCGGCACAGGACGCATGGCATTCGGGTAGTATTTAGCTGACTCGTGACTTGGAGTGGTCAAGGGTAGGACTGCACAAACTCACGATTCGCGAGATCGCGATGTGATCGTGGTCGTTGGATCCAAGCCACAGGAGAATCGTTGGATCAGAACCTCTGCGTGGTATCGCGTATCAGGGGTTCAAAGGTTGAAAGAACTTCTTTTCAACTGCAGAAGTCATGAAGTGTTGAGCATCGAGGGCTCGTGAGAACACGTGGCACATCCATTAGGTGGGAACCGCGTGGGTGACAGGTGGTGTAACAACAAGCGCCCAGAGAAAGGTGGAAGCGGGTGACAGGTGGTGGACACGTGTTGCCTGGGAAAGAGTCAACCCATTGTTGACTTATCATGTCTCGGGGTTTCTAAGGGTGAAGAAGTTGCACCTTGATCGATAAGGTCGTGAAACGCCGAGAGCCGAGGTATCGTGCAACGGGTGGCAATGACACAGCTCGTAAGCAAAGTACAGCGAAGGAGACAAGTGGCATGTATGCATTGCTTTGGTAGAGTCCACGTAACATTGACCTTTCATGTTTTGGGGATTCACAAAGGAGGAGCATGAGGGCTCAACATTCCCACTCGCGAGGTCGCGAGTTGCGAGTAGTGCTAGTGTTTAGCCTAGCCTACAGTTATATGTAGCAGGCGCTAGTGAGGAGGGAGCCATACCCGTATCGCATCTCGGGTATTGGCGATTGGAGAAAGAGGAGTCGAGAGCCTTGACTCTCCAAATCACGAGTTGCGAAAGGCGCTTGCGCTAAGGCCAGGTTGTTGTCGCTTGGAGGAGGATAAGGGAAGAGATGGTCTGTTCTAGGCCCCATAGAAATTCAGGGATTCTGTCCCTCGAAGAAAAAAAAATGAAAAATCTAGGTTGCCGTAGTGGGTGTGTGACAACTACAGTGTGGGGGTGGTCAATGACATTTTTTGTACACCAACGTTGGCGAAGTAGTGGGTCAAGAGGTCTACACTTTTGCATAATTGCGTGAATGTCTAGTGATTTTGTGTTTGCTACACTAAGAGTGAAAAAAATGGTCGGGCATTGAAGTTGTGCGATCATGTCCGTTAGATCGGTCCTTTGCATGGTCCATAATGCTCTAGTCCCACACAGATGTGCTCTGAAGCGCATGACTTGTTTTATGAGTTTTTCTGTAGGGATTTCTTTGACATGTGCGCGCAATTCTTGAATTGTGGTGGTTGTGTTATGATTTTGGTTTTGTTTGACCAAAAAGGTATCTATTGATTGACTTCAATGGTGCATAATCAAATTGTAGAGGTAGTATCTAAAACAGGGATGACTACCAAACCTATTGTCATGGTATCTCATTAAGTGGATTGCATAACTATCAAGTGGTATGTTTCTCATGTGTGGTTAGTGAGGCAGGGCATCTCCAATGGGGAAAAGAGTAGGAAATGCCATGTCGAATAGACCCTCTGTGTTGTACTCATTGATTGTTGATAGGCCAATTGTTGGCCATTCAATTGTATTTGGTGAAAATTTATCTGTAGTGTTAACAAATGTCTGTATTTTTTCCATCTTTCGTTGTGCATTAGGCAATCTAAAGGCAAAGGAAGACATTGGTTGCTCATCTTGGAAAATATCATGGTGTTCTAAAGTGATATTTGGTTCTTCTATAGGAGAAGTGAAAGTTTCTGTAGAGGCAACATAAAGATGAGTGGAGACATTAGTTCGTGTAGTGGGAAGCGAGGCAAACACGTTTTGGTTAATTTGTACTTCATTGTAATATTTTTCATTCTGCATCTTGTAGAGAAATGCATTGATGACATGAGATTTTTCCACATAACAATCATAACATTTCCCCTTTCCTCCATGTCTTTTGACAACTAAGATATCATGTTTTGAAAGGCGATGGGGCAAGAAAGTTGCTATGTGGAGGATTTGTTGTGGGAAACTAATAGTGTGGCCACTATATTTGTATTGTTCACCTCGAGCATGCCTAACTTGCAATATGGGGCTAACTCGAGCAATTAGCATTTCCTCAAACTGTGTAAGTATTGATAGAACTCAGGGTTGGTCACCGGGGTCCATATTATTCCATTTGGAGAAACGATGCCCATTATTTTCTCTATGACAACGAGTACAAATGTGTCCATTCGAAGATGGGCGAGTAAGAATGCCAGGATATGATTCCATACATGTAGTGCATGCATGTATGTTAGACAAGGAATCAATACATTTTCGAAAAGATTGTGAAGCATGTGTATGGGGTTGAGGTTCTAGAACACGTGCTGGAAATTTCACACAAGTTTGGTTTTGGTTTATAAGTGAAGTCTCTCCAAGTCTATCCAAGTTTTTTTTTTTTTTTTTCCAGCATCTTTTATTTGACGTTGTTCATTTTGTTGGATCCTAGATGTAGATAGAGTGGTGAACGAGCTAGAGGTTGCTGTATTAATAGTGTAATTGTTCCATCTATTTCTTTTTTTTTTAGTTTATTTCTATAGCATGAAGTGTATAGCACTGGCGATTGTATAGAGTCTTGTTGGGAAGTTGAATTTGTGAAGATTTTATGTGTGAAGTATTTGATGGCATGCATTGCTGAAAGAAAACATGCCTTGATAATGATCTTGAGAGACCTTTACCTGTGGTGTTTGTTGTTGTAGTTGGGGAAATTGGGGCAATTCTTGTGCCAAATGAAATTTCCTACAAGAGAAAAAAATTAAAAAAAAATGTAGTTAAAATTCAAAGCGCTTGATATCACATTTTGTATGTTTGATAGAATGTTTTTGTAAGCATATTCTCGAAATAGTTATACAAACAATAGAATTTACTTTTTGATATGTTTTAAGTGAATGTATAGGTTGGATTTATTCCATACAAATGTTATAACGAAGATAAAAAAACTCCTAAACATAAATTTTCTATATAATATGTATATGCACAAAAGCAGGGAAATTACAAGTTGGTGTTTGAAAAAAACAACCATAGCACTTTGTAAGAACTATTTAGCCAACAATTAAGGGATCAGGATGTCATATTTTGGCTTTGATATGCGATCAATTTTAACACATGAAATCATGATCCTTTTGATTTGTTTTTTATTGGAAAATGTTTCTTCATCCACTACTAGTTTGAACAAGTAGCTATGAAAGAACAACTTTCCAAATATGTCTGTGGTTTTTTTGGTATTTCCCTCATATTCATATTCATATAACTTCTCTGTAGAAACACCTATAAGTTGTTCGACGACTTCTTGAAATGTTGTAACATTGATCTTTCTTGTTTTGTCTTCAATGATGAATTGGAAAATGTACCTGTACTCACATTCAAAAACATGTTGATTGCGCCTTTGGCAGTTCCAGACAACATCTTTAATAGGTGTGAGTTTTGTTTTACACTTTTGATCTTTGAATGTAAGTGGGCATGCAACATACCAACAACTGTCTATATTTAAAGAAGCAATAGTTACCTCAACCAAAATGAATGTAGTGTTTGGACCTTTACCAATTCCCTCATTTTCTATGTCAACCAAGTGTTTTTGAATAGAAGCGTGCCCTCCTGAAGCTCCATGTGCAGATAAGGAGTGACAAGCTAGATCTGTTAAAGGGTTATCAAACCAGGCTCTCAAATCTTGGGCTTCTTTGAGAATAGGATTGATGTAAATTTTGGATGTGAAGGTTGTAGTAATTGATATCCTATTAAAGTCAGTTACTTTTATTGCTTTTAGAGAGATTATTGGGAAGGTATTTGAGATAGAATATTGGTGTAGATTATGCTTGTTGCAGAAGACTCCCCATAATGTGACCTCTATACTATACCCTGACATGTCTTTTAGTTGGAGGGTTCTCTTATGTGTCTCTGTTCCATTCTTTCTCATGATGGTTGTTAAAGGGAAATACAGATAGCAATTCCAATAATATCAACTATAGAGTTGTTGACTAAAGCTGGTACCAAATTAATAGGAGTGAACAAAAAGTTGTGGTTTGATATTGAATGATCATCCTCTAAACAAGATTCAATGGTCGAGGTAATATATAGAGTTATTTCCCAATCATTTTTTAAATGATTGGATTCTTTTTTGGCAAGCTTGATGTACCCTTTTGAGATGATGTAAATGTTGCCAATGTCTATGGAAGGATGGAAATTTGTCACTTGGATGTTGAAGCAAGTAATGCGTATTTCACCATTTTTTTCATCAATAACATCAAAGTTAAATACATGGCCAAGTCCCTTAGCATTGGTGAATGTGCGTAGATCAGTTTTTGAAAGTACTCTGACTTTTAGAGTCCATTCCTTTAGGGACGAATTCAAAGATGCAATAGGTGTAATTTTGGGGGGTGTATTAGTAGGTTCTAATGGTCGTTTTGCAGAGGAATTTGCATCTTCTATCAATGTTGGTGCACCAACAATGTCTTCTTTAAAAGTATGCACTTGAATTTCATGCACTATTAGAATCCTGCAGAAAGAGTAAAAACAATGTAAAATTAGCACTTGCATTATTGGTCACATTGTAGGGGATGTAAAATGTGGTTGGTGTGTGTGATGCATGTAAAAACTAAAGGAATGTTGAGACAAAATCAAGATAATAATTGTATAAACTATAACTAATATTGATCCATGTGAAGAAGGTAAAGTGAAGACATACTTGTTGTCTTGGATAGATATGCAAGTGAAGTCCTGTAGTTCAACCAAGGACCCTTTTTCTATTTGAGATGAAGTGAAATAGTGACCAAGTGTTGAGGAAAATAAGCTTCGCAATGTACTGTCTCTGTTGGTTAGGAATATTGAGTAACGGTCTTCTAATGTTAAGTTGAAGTCCATAATTTGTATAATAGAACTGCAAATAAGCTCTCCATTTCCAATCCTTGTAAGTGAGTTTGTTGTCAAGACAGATGCCATACCTTTGATTTTTTTTTTAAAGTGGAAGTACAAGGGAACTGAAAGACCACATAGGAAAAAAACAATCAAGGAATGTAGTAAGTAAAATATAATGGATACAAATGGAAAAAGGGGAATACACGTGCAAGTAGAGGAAAAAAATATGTGTTAAAGTATCAACATATTTGTTGATGTATGGTTGTAACTATTTGAAAAAAAATAATGTATATACTTGTGTAGTGTTTAAGAAGGAATAAACATGAGATGATAGGTAAATAAAAGGGTGACATAGTAGGAGGGGAAATGTAAAACCTAAAACTGTAAATATATGTTATTATTTAAGGAAAGACTTTTAAGAAGGAATAAACATGAGATGATAGGAAACAAAAAGCATGACATAGTAGGAGAGGAAATGTAAAATCTAAAAATGTAAATATATGTTATTATTTAAGAAAATACATGTGTATATTAATGATATAAATAATATTTTCACTATGGTAAGAATAATAACACTTTACAAGTTTATGTTGACGATATACATGTAGAGAAAAAGAGATATACACATTGAAAATATTTATTTGATTGGATTTTAGAGAAAAAAAAAATATGTGATTTAGTTTATTCTAATATAAAATTGAATATTTATATTTAAAATAATAAAACATGTTTTACAATTATCAAGTGATTGGAATCAAAGAGAAATTATGGATGGAAATGAAAAATATGTTGTAACTATTGCAAAAATGTAGATGACAATATAATATATATATATATATATATATATATATATATATATATATATATATATATATAAGGGATGTAGACATGCTTAGAATAACATGTTATATAAAAACAAAATGAAGCAATATAATATAGTTATGTTTAGAATCTAGATATAGTCATTGCCTTCACCTTTACCTTGCTTGTTTTTTCTCTACTTGCAATTGTTTTGGTAGACCTATCAACATGAGCTTTAATATAGACCTTTCATCGCCTTCAACTATGCTTTTAATACCACGGTTTTTTTTCGCTCTACTTGTACTCGCTTTAGTAGACCTATCAATATGAGCTTTAAGACCATTTTGAGCTAATCGATGTTTTGGTTCATGTTGCAATGCATCTTGCACAATATCATATATTATTCCAAAGCCTTTAGAGAATGAGTCGGCTGTATGAAAAGAAGAGATGAATATTATTTGTGTATCAGAAATACTAAATTTTCTAGCAAATTCTTCTTTCATCTCTGGTCTTGAAAGGTTCCCTCTTTCAGGATGAATAACACATATTTGAAATTTTCTTCTATGTTGTTGGAGGTCATCAATAAAATGTCGAATGTAAATTGTATGTCATGCAAGTGCGTCCGCCATTGCTATGTATGTTGGTGCTTTTGCAAGGAGAAGATGTCTATCTGAAATACTCTCAAGAGAATGTAAACATCATAGTTAGTTTTTTCTTGGAAATGCAAAAAATGTGTTATTATAGTCCATAGTTATAGAAGAATATAAACACGTTCAAGAAAAAACAATAAAGAATATGGAAAATAATTGATATAAAAATATGTTTAATGTGTAAATAGAAAAATGGAAATAATTAATGTGTAAATAGAAATATGATCGAGTGAAGTTGAGATGGAGTGGAAAAAATATTCATAGATTTCCTAAAATAACAAGAATAACCTAATAGTCTTGGCAATGTTTATAAATGTTCAATGTGACCTAATTCATATTAAAATCTATAACCTAAGATGGATAATAATGTATATGATTGATGTGTTAGAATATAATGGATGTGCTCGTTTAACCATAGACAATATAACAATATTGTCACCCAACCGTAGGCCGAAGACACCCCCGAGCACCTTAACCTTGACAGAGAATCATTCTAGAAGAAAACCCTAGTCTATATAGCCAAACAAAGGTGGTGCACCTTTCTCAAAGGATAGTGCATCAAGCAAGAGTAACAAGAGCTAATCAGAGCGTCCAAACCATAACCAAGAGAGAGTATAAGCCAAAACCGAAATCTACTAGTTGCAACGGCTGCAACAACAACTCTCCTCCAAACTTGCGCACAAACTAGCCAACTGTAGTGTGCACAAGTGTTGCTTCTGCAGTTCTGAGAATATTGGCCAGAATGAAGACTGGCCTCCTGTATTTATATTATTTCTGGTAGACTGCCTAGGCCGACTTCTCATTCTAGGTGTTAATTATTTAGTATATAACATTTCCTTTCAGTTGAATTCTTCTCTTGGAGGCTAATAACCTAATACAAATCATTTTCTTGAGCCGACTTGTCTTCTAGGGTTATTAACCAACTAATTAGGGTTTCTTCTTGCTTCCCAGAATATTCTATTCCCGTCAGGGTTACACGTGGAGGTAAATACCTCCCGCAGCTACCATACTGTCTTAAGGTTTTTAATGACAAAATCAGAAATATTTCATTCACACATTTCATCAAATACTTGACTAACCTGAGATTTTAGTCTTTTAATAAATGCCTTTAAAACTGAAAGAAATTGAAAGCTAAAACACTTAAGTCAAGTAAATCACTGACCCATACCCTGATAAGGCAACAAATAGACAAGTGATTTTTGGTCGAATGACCAGGGAAAAAACCCCACCATGGGGAAAACCCTAGAGAGATTATTTATATTATTCAAGAGTAGATCTGAAATTTCTTACAACCAAGAAATTTATTAATTCCAACTGTAAATCAGAAATGCAAATGAACTTATCTCAGCAATCTAATTTCTTTCTAGAAATTTGTGCCAACAAGCTTCAACTGCCCACACGTGCCAACCAAACAACAACTCGATTTTTGTAATAATCTTCTTGCGAATGAGCGCAACCATCACATCTCTTCTCATAGATAAGCTGCCACCATTCTAGCAAGCTTGTTTATGCTACATTTTATAGTTTCATCTTATTTCCTTATTGAATATAAACCAATTTTACTGTATATATGTTATTTTGTGTTAAGCATATTTTGATAATAATATGTATTCATTTCATTCTGAAATATTCTGGCTCAATATGTCCTGACACAACATCCACTAAGTCCCTCCATGTGAAACTCTCTCCATGTGAGGCCATAACTTTTGATCTCGAGCTCTATTTTGAGCATAATTACAATCGTTGGAAATCTATCGATGAGATGGATTGGTTTATCAATGTAGAATTGGATTTAGAGGTGTGGTTAAGGAAGGTGGTTAGAGAAAGGAAAAGATAAAATTTGTACACCCCACCAACCTAATTGGGTGTGTTACATTACCTTAGTTGGGTGCTTGCATGATATTCTTCCTTAGGGCATTGGATATCCCCTGACAACTTTGGTGACATTCTACATGGTGGGCACATGGAGATGGTTACTTTCTTGGAGAATGCTCTACTCAGGAGGAGGAGTATTTTTTGAACTGGAAGAGGGCATTGGGCCCTAAACAAGATGGGGTAGCTCACATGATTACATGGAAGCTTGTATTTCACTTAGGGATGCTTGGGTTATGACAATGTTCATGCGGGAATATAGGACCTAGCAGAGTACATCACTTAGGAGGATTATTGGAAGTCTTTGGAGGTTTGTACGAGGAGTGTTAGATACACCTCGTGGAGCACCCTTACATTTGGAGAATTGGTTGTGGATGGCATCACCTTGGAGCTTCACATGTATATGCTTGGAGTGTATTATTCCACATGTGTGAGCCTACATGTGTTATTATAGGTTTCTTGTAAGGGAATTTCCCCACATATGTATTATTGGCCTCCCTTACCTCTCCTATATAAAGGAAGGAGAGAATCCTTCACTCAATCAGACACTTATCACTCATTCTAATCAACATTGTGTTAGAGATGTGATCGAGAGGAGCACACCACTTTTCCTCTCTCTCTCTCTTGGATTTTCTTATGTACTTAATAGGTCTCTTAGAGTCGTTAGGTTTTCTTGAGATTGTTGGAGCATCTTGAAGACTAAGGCTAGGGTTTCATCCCTTGGATATTTGAATATGAGGGTTTTGAGATGAAATCCTAGGTTGTACTAGGAGAAGAGAAGAAGAATATAAGAGAAGATTTAATATTTTTTTACAATTGTCATAAAGGGTTGTCAGATTTGTTATATGCATAATAAGATTTCCTAGAGGGATAAAACTTAGTATACCACATAAGTGTCTCTTCTTTTGGATTTCCTAGATGATTGGGGTTGTGAAGTCTTGAAATATTATCTATTGTTGATGTTGTTTTATTGTATTTCATAACAAACTTAAGACTAAAAAAATGACAGGGTTAAGATCTAAGAAACCTCTAGGATAGAGGTGAGATTTATGTTTTGCATTAAAAATCTTTAAATGCATAAATTTCTACATAAACAAGGGCCCAATTGGGACCTGTAGCACCCACTTAAATCTACATTCCCACTCTCTTTAATTTCTATCCACCATTAAAATAAGCTCTAAAATAACTAGATTGTTTGTCACTTGGATTCCCAATAACTCATGTGGATTATTTGCCCCTCCTCACGAACAGGTCGTAAGGTCAAAAGGTAGATAAAAATTTAAGAGAAAAGAAATCCCAATTTGGGTAAAAATATCACTAGGGTTTGTATCATGGAGTTGTTGAATTCTTCAAAATGTTCATTGTAATCCCAAATATTCAAACCTTATATGTCTCATATGCAAGTCATCCCTAGGAAACATAGCAATCTCTTTTAAATCTCAAATTTGGAATGCATGGTAGGATCACAAAACATGTTTCAAATCCTTGAAAATAAAGAAGAGGAAATGAACACACTGATCTTTTGGCAGAATCTGTATAAAAAAGGAAACCAAGAAGAAGAGATAGTCGGGGCATTTGGGAAACATAAGTGGTGTTGTAGTAAACATGATACAAAATTATCTCATGGGATGAGAGGTTGTATTTTAGGTAAGTCAATATTATTTCTCTTTAGATTAGGTTCTATAATCCACAAAGAACTATGAGGGGGACATTAAGCTACAAAACAAGAAGGTAAACCATAACTTAGTGATGGCAAATTAGATAGAAGAAGTTGAGCAAGAAATCATGTAAAAAATAAACCTTAGTGATCTGGAACGCATGTGCATGACATCTAACCTTCTGCAAGCTTATTATTGTTGACACCAACTTAATGCACTCACACTTACAATTTCTCTCCTCACAAAATCCATATTAGAGATGTTTGAATATCACCACATGAATTGAAATATGAGTAAGTGATTTACCATGAGAACATTGGTTGCTTACCTCAAATCCCATATTGCAAAGATATAATAAAAATGAAATATATATAAAATTGACTTATGAGTCATTCCATCTAATGGTAGTTGCCACTTACCATCCCCATAATTTCCCTCAACCATTGATAAATGCATATTGATTTGGTGGACCAAAAAAATCTCAAAGCTACACCCTACATATGAAAATGCCTTCATCATAATTTTGTTCAAATGTGTTACTAAGGGTTCGTGATAAGCTAAGTTTTTCAAATATTTTGTTGTTTCCATTTGTTACTAAGGGTTCTTGATAAGCAAGGTTTTTCAAATCTTTTGTTGGCTATGTGCACATTTATGGTAAATCCTCACACAATAACCACATGACTAAGGAAAGTGTATGTTTAAAGGTTAAGTAAGTTTAAAAATGCATTCTCCTTTCATCCTTCCACAATAAAAAGAAGCATAATTTTTTCCACATAGAAAAATTACGCTTTATATTGAAAATATAAAAAAAAAAAAAAGCAGTTATAGTGCCAGGAAAAGAGGTAATAGTTTATATCAGTCCTCTACAGAATCCGGAAACAGACTGTCAATGCAACAAAACATCCAAGTGAAGACTACAAACAATAGATAGAGTAAAAAACAGGTCCAAAAAACCACAGGCCTCTAACGTTGAGAGCAATGTGGAGAAGAGACTGTCTAGGACTCAACCAAGTGAGGGAAGGCCTAGGCTACAAAAAAAACTGGAAGATAAGATCCCTATCAGAATTAAGCTCCGTCCCCTTCCTCAATAGGGATCTCATGCTGGAGAAATCGAGAGATTGTAAAAAGATGAAAAATATGCATCAATAGAGTTTTAATTCCATAACTGTGCCCACATGTCCTTCCTCCATCCAGGTGTAATTGATTTTTCCTTCCAGATGCTTCAAGGCTTGTTTTGAGAGCTCATTTACCTCCTGGTTGAAGTCTCTATAGGTATGGATGAATTCAAAGGCCGTGAATTCCTTAGTGAGGGCCTTTAGTCGCTCTTTCCAGAACATCAAATCCATTACCTGAAGGTCACATTTCTGATTCATCCGGTTTATGATAATCCTTAAATCCTCGAACACTTGGAGGTCATAGATGTGCAGAGAGATTGCCAAGGTTAACAACGCCAAAATTTTGGCTCTGGTATTCGAGCCTGGGCCATAATTCAACATCCAACTATACTTTGTGTGATTATTAACCCTGATGATTCCTCGTGCTCCACTAGTCTGCCCGCTCCTTTGAGCAGCCCCATCAAACCATCCAATTGGTCTTCCCTCGTTTAAAAGCGGAGGAAATTTTTTCTTCGCAGCAATTTTTGTTGTTATTTGCATTCTTCCTATCCAGCCCAGAATCCTGTGGACCACCGAGACTTTTGAAGCCTAACTTTCCTAAAAAATAACTAGATTTATTTCCAACCAGATCTACCACTATCGATGGCAGCATGAACCAACTTGGATGACTCTTGCACCAGTCTTTGAAACACCCTTGCAGATTTAAACCCATCCAAACACCAATTAAATTTAGCATTTCTATCACTTCCTTCCATGCATGTTTGGTAAAATTGCAATGCAACATCAAGTGTAAGGTTGATTCTGAGTGTTGTTTGTAGAGGACACAAAATCTCGGGCCAAGCTTCCCTCTTTTTTGCAAATTTTCCCAAGTGAGAATCCTGTCCTCCAACAACAACCAGGTAAAGAGTTTAATTTTTGGTGCCAGGTCCCACTTCCAGAGGGAATAGTTCCACCATTTTTTGTTGTGATGACACCAAAGTCCTATCCTTCGTTAAAATTTCTGGATAAGCCATCTCCAGTCATCTACATGGTAATTTGTCGGCTTTAAATAAAAACCTAGATAACGAAAGCCTACGTTTAGCTCCACAAAATTGAAGGGGAAACTTGCCTTATAGTTGTCTAAGTCTTGTCCCTACATTCTTGAGTAGTGAAAAGAAGATTTGTGTGGGTTTATGACTATTCCCGATGCTTTACAGAAAAAAGATAGAATATAATCAATTTCCTTCTAACCTGATATATGTGCTCTAGTCATAATCGGTTCATTGCCCACAAAGAGTAAAGTAATGAGCTTGATAAGTCTTGAAGTCTTTATCCCAATAATTTTTCCTTCAACTTGTGCTTGCTTGAGCATTAAGCTAAGTCCCTCCATAACCAAGATGAACAGTAAAGGGGATAAGGGGTAGCCTTGTCGTAGCCCTTGACCACTTCGGAGGAAAGGGGAAGGCCCACCATTTACCAAGACCATGGAAGAAGTTGTATTGACACAACGCATAATCCAATTGGTGATCATAAGACTAAGGCCCATCCTTAACAATGTCATCCAGAGAAATTCTCAGTTTACACAGTCATATGCCTTATGGAGATCCAACTTCAAGATTAGAGCTTTCTGTTGTTTTGTTTTAATATTGTGTAACCATTCTTGTGCAGTTCCCAACGCATCCAAGATTTGCCTACATTTTAAGAACCCAAGTTGCTCAACTGATAAAGTCTTTGAAAGGAACGGTTTCAGTGTGTTTGCAAGAGTCTTTGCGATAATTTTCTGTGCCAAATTGCATAGTGCTATAGATCTGAAATCCCCAAAGCTGGAAGGCTTATCCATCGTGGGTATGAGAACTAAAAAACTCACATTTAAAGACCTTACCATCGTTCCAGTGCTTCTTGACTCCTCCACAAATTCCAGAATGGCATCCTCGACCAGATAAAAAAAATGGACAAAAAATTCCACCGTCCACCTATGCGGGCCAGGACTTTTGTCCTTAGCAAAGCTCTTGAGAACCAAAAGTAATTCATTGACCATGCAAAGTTTTTCGAGTTCCTGAACATCATTTCCAGTGAAGAGGTAGGGGTAATACGACACTTTCCACACTTGATCGATAATAGAATTTTGTCGAGTGTCAACATAAAAATCTTTCAAGTGATTCACCGCTACATTCTCCAGTTCCTCCTGTCCACTGTGACTATTGCCAGCATCATCTTTTATCTCCCACAAAGATTTCCTATTTTTTCTATGGCTAGCGTAATGATGGAAAAACTTTGTGTTCCGATCACCCTACCGCAACTAGATGGCTCTGCTCTTTTGTCTCCATGTTTCTTCTTCATATAGCATAAACTTTTGCCTTTTTGTTTCTATCACTTTGATATGGGTATCAACTTCGCATTCACATTGGCTTTAGTTTGATATAGCTTCTCTAAATCGTCCTCCACTTGGACTAGTTCAAAGTGTCTCCTCCTCTTTTGAACTTTCTCCCAATCCCTCACTTTCTCTTTTAAGGCTGATAGTTTTCCAACAAATCTCCTCATAGCTGAAGGTTCACCATCAAAATCGGAAGAATTCCAAACCGTATGCCCTTCTCTTCCAGCCAGATTAGATTGACTTGTAAATAAGGTTTAACATCTTACTTCGTAGCCGGCACGAATATAACGAGACAAAGTCCCATCGGAATGATTCAAAGTCCATGGGTGGAAAAAGGATGTTCAATCGTTGTATTCCAACCACAACAAGTTGGCGAATTGGGGAAGGTGTAATGTGTAGGGCCAATTGTATTCGAATAATCATGGAGAAATCTTTCATTTCTTCATTATCTCAATTTATTTATTTTATTATACAATGTTATTTAGATAAAAGGAAAAGGCATAACAAATAAGAAGTCGACACTTGTTGAAGTTGCCAAAGAGTGTCGATGAAACATCTTCCCCATCCTCTCCATCTTGAATTGTATAGCTAAAGTGGGATTGGGTCCCAACTGTGGGCGACTTACGAACAAGTGGAGGCCACTTTCCCACTTTTGAACGTCATAATCCATCCCATTATTTCCAAAATCAAATCTGGCGATCCGCCAGAGCAATACAGTGGATTAATTAATCCATGGGTGCCCACAGGGTGGGAAGGTCGGGTAAGAAAGAAGGAGCAAAAGTGACAAAGCTGATAAATTTAACTGTATAAATCAAGGGCCTGAGGTCTCCTCGGTTTACCCCGCTCGCTAGCAAACCCTTCCTCAGAGAAAAATGGAGGCAAAAAGCAGATCTAGCAGTGCTCCTGTGCTACCAGTCACCTTTGCCCTTCACAGATCCCACTTTCCCACACGCCATTTCAATTTTGCTGTCCACAGAACGCTCTCGCCCACCCGTGCAAGCTTTAGCGGCGCCTCTTCTTCTTCTGCTTCCATAGCCGCTTCGTCCTCTATCAATTTCGCCCTCGACAGGTCCGCGTCGCAGGATCGATCCGCACGCCGTCCAATTTCACCAAAAGGCGGTGCCCCCATGAAGCCCATTCCCCGTGGTACACCTAGAAAGACGTGCATGTGTTCACCGACGAATCATCCAGGTTCCTTCCGTTGCAGTCTTCATAGAAATAATAATAATATTTCTTCTTCGACGCATTCTCATCTGAATGCGAGGAGGTCTGCCATGACGAATTCGCTAGTAAGAATCGGCGGCGTGGAGGGAGAATGGGTGAGGAGAGCCCTCACGGCTCTTATACGCCCCTCCAGCCACCACATGCGAAGGAGAACCTCTTTTGAGCCGCGGCCCAGCAGACTCTGCCATATGACCACGGCCTGAGATGCGTCTTGAAGCGTGCATCCGTTCGTCCCCGTTTCCAGATTCAGTTTTGGCACGTTTCGCCGATCGTTTCTCTAATGGCCGACGAATACTAAAAGAAAGATCCGCATGTGTGGTTGCAGAGCAGCACGCAGATTTCTTTTCGGCGAAGGACTTTGCCGTCGATTTGGTCATCTCTGGACAAAAAACTATAGCAAAGGAGCGTTGCTGTTTTACAAGCGTTGATATTGTTTGGTTATACTTGATCTACAAGCAACAATGGTTCGGAACCTGTTCGGGATTCAGAAAATACCCCAGCCAGCGAAAAAGAAAAGAAAAACTGCAAAAAAACGGAGAAACCTGATTGTAAAATGTACAGAAATATAATCATTGAATTACAGTTCTTCCTTTGTCTTTCGGTGGCCGTCAATGTTTTCCTGTCAATTGATTGGGATCATCGATCACTGAGTGAGGGCACTTTTATTTTATCTTAAAACACATACAACCATCACTTCTCTTTGCATGAACATAACACCGATGATGTTATGGGGAACAAAACGGGAGACTAACCATAATCACAAACATCATATGTGTGCCAAAGATTTCCGTTTTCGTCATCTGTTGATATATGTCATTTATTCAGGGTGAAGTTGAAGGTCGCCGTAAAGTTTTCCAGCGTTCCGTTTAGACGTATTATTTGCATTCGCCGTCCCAACTTCTTAGCTTTTCCGGTGCAGTACCGTTTGTCATCCTTTAAACAGATCGTATTCTGTTTCGTCTGACGGGAATCAATGAACGCCGTTTCAAGAGTACAAAAACATCAGGTTTTTAATTCCATTTTTATTGCAACTTTTTATTTTATTTATTTTAAACGTTAGTTTGTGAGTTGCAGGAGGAGAGATGTTGTCCGTGTGAAGTTCATTCGGTGTTTCAGGTAAGTTCTAGAGGGTAGGTAAACTCCTCGGATTTTCGCGACGGAGGTTTATGTGGGCTTTTGTGTTTTTCACAAACAGAAAAAGTTTACCCTTCTCGGTTACTGTTTTAAATTTAATCTTTTTGTTCCTCCGATCCCAAAACCATAACTTGCAACTACATCATTACTTTTTAATTCTTATAATCTATTCTATTTTATTATTATTATGATTATTTGTATTCATATTTATTTGAACATAGTAACTTTCTGATGCTCGATTTTATGTGACTCTGACCAGCTACATATTGTAACAAAGACTTCACCCTAAAGACAACTACATATTTAAACAAAGACTTCACAAATCGCTACTTCCCTTGAAAATAAAAAACCACCAAGTATCTAACCCAGGTTGGATACCTTACCCCACCCTCAACAATAGAAATTTAAAAGAAACTAACCCGGGTTAGACACCTTACTCCACCCTCCATAGTTAATAATAGAAATTAAAAAGAATTTCAAGAGAAATTTTCTTTGAACATTTAAAGACTATTTAAATAAAAAATGAAATATTGAAAATGGTCCAGTCATTCTCTAGTGCAAAATCATTATTATGCTTCTAGTTCGTAAAACCATAGACTCTTATGTTTCTCTCATAAAAGCAATGACCCTTATGTTAATGGTATTATCTATTATAAAAGAGTAGTGTTTTCCATAATCATAATGATATTTTATTTGGTCTTTGAGAATTTTTTTAGGAAGTCATTATTATTAGGGATGATATTTGGTCTTTAGGTAAGTAGTTTTAGGAAGTCATTATAATTAGAGATGTATGGAATTTGATTAGGGATGGATGAAATTTGATTGGTAAATTTTTTTGGTTGGTGATATAAATATTTTTTTATATAAAATCATTGTTATAAGAGATTTTTCTAAATGAAAACATCATTATAAGAGATGGAGTTTAACAATAAAAAAGTATATTATGGACCATTTTAGTCATCAAATATGATTACATTGTTATAAGAGATTTTTTTATAGAGGAAAACATTACCACAAGGAATGAAATTGACAATCAAAATACACATCAAGGGACATTTTGGCCATCAAACATGATTACAACTTAGATTATCCCATTCTTATATACTTAAGAGGTTGAAAGAGAGATTTTCACGCACAACAAACAAAAAATAAAATGTTTTATATAATAGGGAATAATTATGGATTTAGAGAAGCAAGATGAGAAGAAAGAAATTTCATATAATGGGGAGTAACAAATATTTTTTTTAAAACAATATTTTTGAATGTGTAGGGTTTCACACTTAATCATAAAATAAACTAGCACAAGGTTTACTTCTAGAAAGATTAAGCAATAAGAAAAATTTCACCAATCAAAACATACATTCATTATGTTCTATTTGATTATGTATTTATAAGTAAAGTAATACAAAATCAAAAGGGATTGGATTAGAATTACAATAATGAGATGCTAATAAATCCCTAATTAACTAAACTTGGTTCCTAAATAGCTAGTCATTACATTCTAGCCTTGGTTCCCATATAACTAGTCATTACATCCCATATGCCTCATAAATGGTGAATGAGCTTTAAACTTGGTTCCTAAATAGCTAGTCATTACATTCTAGCCTTGGTTCCCAAATAACTAGTCATTACATCCCATATGCCTCATAAATGGTGAATGAGCTTTATGGGACATGAATTCATTCATTTTTAATGAGAATGCATCCCACATTCTTCCTTCTTTAAAATATGCACTATGCCAATTTAAATTTCTCCTTGTGCTTGTTGTGATAGATGAGAGGTCTTCATATTTTGTGGGAAACATGTAGGGCCATATAATCTAGAATAAAGGGGTGAAAATTAGAGATCCTCAATGCAAAAAAAGAGACAATGTGAAAGCTAAAAGTTGGATGGTATATTTTTAAATTGGATTCAATCCTTTCTTCAATAAAGTAGGGAACACTGACTTTGACATGATCTCTTATGGATCTTTGTGAAATAAGGTAGCTAAAACCCATATGCTCCCCTTCCTAGAAGGGACAATTCCATCCTTACCAATCTCAATTATAGTGTCATTTAGGAGAATCATTTTTTATTTCACTCAAGGTGTCGTTGGATTTAATTTTCTTATACTCGAACCCCTGTCTAGTTAGACTTCATTCATATTGCAATATGGAAATCAAGATTCACCATTTTCTTCCCTTCTATTCCAATTATGGGAATTCTTTTGCAGGCCATTCATTGCTCATAATTCATGACAAATTGTGTGATAATAGGAGACAAAGTAACATAGAAAATGTTTCTACCTCTTTATGTTGAAATGACTGAAATGTGATTCCCACACAAGGCTTGTAATTGAATGAAGTGCCCTCAGAATTTCTAGAACTTATGGCATCATCCATCTACATTGCTAGACACTTTGTGGCTCCATGCACATGTGAAAGCACTATAATGTGTGACATAGCCCCATTATTCACAGAGATTGTGTCTTCACCAAGTGGATAACCCACAACAATGGCAACATCTTGCAAAGTGTGCAAGGCTCCAAATTGCATTGGAGATATGCCTTACCAAAACTCATCATCAACCACAATGAATATGACAATATAATGTGTTATGCCAATTGCAACAACAATAACCAAACACTATGTTTAATCCCCACTTTGTTACAATAACTTGTGTATAGTGCACTACAAAATGGGCTTAGGAAGCACTCAACATTAATCTATAATAAGCCCATTATTGTTTGGGTAAATTAAGGTTTGATTTTCCAATGAAGCTAAATAGTTGGTTTTGTATGCACACAAAAAATGAGGACCATTGCATTTAGAATGGAGAACCCTAAAAAATTAGCCACCAATTTGTTCGGAGTATATGAAATGGTAAGTAGAGATTTCACCAATGTCGGTGGAAACTAAATTGTGGGTGGAGAAGCATGGAGGTGTAGTTGTTGTAATGGAGACATGAGAGGTAGATTTGGGACAACATGGTGAATGAGGGAAGACACTAGATCTAGATCAAAGAGGAAGATTGTTAGTGCAAGGGCTAGTGGTGGGGGGTTAACATTGATTAGAACCATCACTAGTCACTACAAGTAGATCCAATTCTCTCATTGTTTGTATGCATATTCTTTGACAAGGGGACAATTATGGGAAGTAGCAGTGGTGGTCATGGCCATACATATCTTGATGTATTTTTTTTCAAAGTGGCCATCACTATGAATAATTTATTACTTGAGTGCAATTGTGAATGGAGAAACACTCCAACCCGAACTTTGTTCCAAGTCCTGAGAAAGATTGAGGAGATCCATGAACAAAGCATCAACAAGGAACCAAATACAAGTTGGGGGGGAATAGAAAGAGGGTTGCAGTCTAACAAAAAAAATCAAGTGGATGGCTTGGTTGTAATGACGAATTATAAATATAAAATTTGAAACTAAAAAAATGCTTACTTCGAAGAAACATTGCAACTAAAATCTAATGTTGAGGATTTTGGATACCCCCAGTTGTTGTAGTGCTGAAAATGTTGAAAACTTTCATTTTCTAAATTTTTGTAGAACGCTATTGAAGATATATGTATGAGGGACCGTGGCTTTCTCTTCTTCTTAGTTTCCTTTTTGAATCAAATCTGCTTGTAGTGATTGGTGATGGCTCTAATCAACACTAACCCCCCACCACTTTCTCTTGCACCAACGAAATTCCTCTCTGATATAGATCTAGTGTCTTCCCTCGTTCAACCCATTGTCTTAAATCCACCTCTCATGTCTCCACTATAATGACTAGACCTACATGCTTCTCCACCCACAATAAAGTCTCCACTAACATTGGTGGCATCTCCACATGCCATTTCGTATACTCTGCACAAATCAATGGTTGATGTCGAGGGTTCTCCATTCTAAATGAAGTAGTCCTCATTTTGTGTGTGCATACAAAACCAACTATTTATCTTCCTTGGCAAAGCAAACCTCAATTTACACAAACAATAGTGGGCTTATTATAGATCATTGTTGAGTGTTGTTGAAGGCTCCCATAGTGAATCATACACAAGTTAAGGTAACAAAGTGGGGATCAGACATAGTGTTCGGTTACTGTTGTTGCAATTAGCATAGCACATGATATTGTCATGTCCATTGTGGCTTGTGTGGAGTTTTAGGAAGGCATATATATAGTTCAATTTCGAGCTTCACACTTTGCAAGATGTTGTCATTGTTGTGGGTTATCCACTTAGAGAAGACACAATCTCCATGAATAATGTGAATATGTCACAGATTATAGTGCTTTCTCATATGCATGGGGCCACAGAGTGTCTAGGAATGTAGATGGATGACGCCATAAATTATGGAAATTTTGGGGGCACTTCATTCAATGACAAGCCTTGTGTATGGAAATCACATTTCAATCACTTCAACATAAAGATGCATAAAAAATTGGCTATGTTACTTTGTATCCTATTATCACACACTTTATCATGATTTATGAGCACTGAGGGACCTGCACAAGAATTCCAATACTAGCATAAAAGGGAAGAAAATGGTGAATCTTGATTTCCATAATGCAATGAGAATGAATTCTAACTACATAGGGGTTTGAATACAATAAAAGTAGAGGCAAAAATACCTGGAGTGAAATCAACAATGATTCTTATCAATTGCACTAGAATTGAGATTGCTAATGATGGATTAGCTACCTTGTTTCATAAAGGTCAATAAGAGAGAATGCCAGAGTCATTGTTCTCTACTTTAGTGAAGAAAGGATTGAATCCAATTTAAAAATATACCATCCAACTTTTAGCTTACACATTGACTATTTTGCTACATTGAAGATTTCTAATTTGCACTCCTTTTTTCTAGACTACATGGCTCTACATGTTGCTCACAAAATTTGAAGACCTCTCATCTATCACAACAAGCCCAAGTAGAAATTTAAATCAATGTAGCACATATTTAAAAGAAGAAAGAATGTGGAGCACATTCTTATTAAAAAGGAACAAATTAATATGTCCCATGAAGCTCATTCACCATTTATGAGACATTAGATGTAATGACTAGTTATTTAAGAACCAAGGCTAGAATGTAATGGCTAGTTATTTAGGAATCGAGGTTAATTAATGAGGGATTTGTTAGTATCTTATTATTGTGATTCTAATTAATTAGCAATTGATCCAATCCATTTTTATTTTGTATTACTTTTTGTATAAATACATAATCAAATAGAACACAAATAGATATATGTTTTGATCAATGAAATCTTTGTTTTATTATAACCCATTGTATTTTCCATGTTTTTTTTTAAATCTATAATCATTCCTTATATGATTTTTTTTGTTTTTCTTTGTTTTATTTGAAAATATCTCTTTAGCTTCATAATCTATGTTTTTCTTTTGAAGAGGAAAAACTTTGAGAATAAACAATCTAGAAAATGATATTTGTGTTATCAAATAAGTTATATTTGTGTTGGTTTTACATGTGGATGGTAATTACTATTGGATTTTTCAAATATCTTATTTTCATTTATAGATTTTTGTCATTTGGAGATTGGATTTTTCAAACATCTTATTTTGATAGTTTTACTTATATGTAAAAATTTATAAATTTTTGTCATTTAGATAATTATACATTTTATATATATATATATAAGCGATTGTCAAAATGATATATATATATATAGAGTTTTGAGTTACAATAATATTTGATGGCACATTGTGATGGTCAAATTTCATCCCTTATGGTAATGGTAATGTCTTGCTTTTGGTAATGTAATCATATTTGATGACCAAAATGCTCATGATATGCATTTTGATATCCACCGGTAGGTGAAAACGTTCTGTGGACAGCGAAGTTGAAAGCGGAGGAAGATCAAGGCGAATTGAAATGGCAAGTGGAAGAGTGGGATCTGTGAAGGGCAAAGGTGACGGGGTAGCACAGGTGCTTTGCTAGATCTGATTCTTGCCTCCATTTTTCTCCGAGGGAGGGTTTGCTAGAGAGCGGGGTAAACCGAGGAAACCTCAGGCCCTTGATTTATGCAGTAAAATTTACCCAGCTTGGTCACTTTTACGACTTCTTTCTTACCCGACCTTCCCACCTTGTGGGCACCCATGGATTAATTAATCCACGGTATTGCTCGCGGATCGCCAGATTTGATTTTGGAAATAATGGGGATGGAAAATGACGTTCAAAAGCGGGAAAGTGGCCTCCACTTGTCCGTAAGTAGTCCGTAAGTAAAAAAAAAACAAATCGCCTACAGTTGGAACCCAATCCCACTTTCGCTCTCCAACCTATAACTGATTGCGAAAGATTAAAGAGAAGACATTAGGAAGATGTTTCATCCACACTCCCCGGCAACTTCAACACGTGTCGATTTCTTATTTTTTATGCCTTCCTTTTATGTAAAGAATAATATGGTATTATAAAATTATTAAATTGTTATAATGAATAAATGACAGCTTTCGCCATAATTAATCGGAAGAACCCTACACACGACACCTTCCATCAATTCGCCAATTGTCTGATTTGAATATGGTGCACGATTGATTGAATGGTTTGCCATCTCTTTTCCAACCATAGACTTTGAATCATTCCTATGGACTTTGTCTCGTTATATTACGTGCCGGCTACGAAGCAAGATGTTAAACCTTATTTACAAGTCATGGACCAATTATATCGGCATGTGCTTCCTTTTTATTCTGGAAGGATGAGAAGAGAATGCATTTTTAAAATTACTTGACCTTTAAACGTATAGTTTGCATTTGGTTATTGTGCTAGGGTTTACCATAAATGTGTGCATAGCCAACAAAAGATTTGACAAACCTAGCTTATTAAGAACCTGTTTCCTCTTAGTTTTACCTTAGCATATGGAATAACAAATGGAAACAAAAATATGTCGAAGGCGTTTTCATATGTAAGCCGTAGGTTTGAATTTATTTTTTTCACCAAATCAATATGCATTTACCAATGGTTGAGGGCAATCATGGAGATGGTAAGTTTGAATTTATGTTTTTTCACCAAATCAATATGCATTTACCAATGGTTGTGAGGGCAAATGGTAAGTAGCAACTATCATTGGAGGGAATGATTCAGAAATCAATGTTAGACAAAGTTCGTATTGTATCTTTGTAATCTCTAAAAAAAAAACATAATACCTAATTCTTTTATAAGAGAAGTTGTATTTTATATTTTTTTTTTTGTTAGATTAGGTTCTACAATGCACAAAGAATTATTATGAGTGGATTTTAACTTGCAAAACAAGAAGGTAAACTCTAATTTAGAGGTGACAAATTATGTAGGAGAAGTTGAACAAGCAATTATGTAAGAAATCAACCTCATTTATTTGGAAAGCATGTGCACTACATTTGACCTTTTGTAAGCTTATTATTATTATTGATGCCGATTTAATGCATTCACATTTGCAATTGATCTCCTTGCAAAATCCATATTAGAGAATATCACCACCTCAATTGAAAAACAAATAAGAGATTTACCATGAAAACATTTGGTGCTTACCTCAAATCCCACCATGATGTTGCACCTAATATGATCTATGTAAAGTTGCATGGTCTTCCACCATTCTCTCACATAGAGACTTTGTTGATAACATTACTAATGATCGAGAGAGAATTGGAATAGATTTTAAATTTTTTTTTGTCAATAAAATCACAATTTCCTTTATAATTTTTTTTAGTCATTCTCTATAATAATAGTTTCCACTTATTAACCCATTCCTTATAATTTATAATAATAGTTTTTATTTATTAGTCCATGATTGTTTAACTATTCTAGGTTTTAGTTTTTTTCAATATAAATTTGAACACTGCCAAATTTCATACAATAAAATTTCAAACAAAATTAAACAAAAAAAAAAATCCTAAATAAAAATAAAAATAAAAAACATAAAACTTTTAAACTACCACACCCCCATAAATTATGTGGTAAAACCTCACACAATAACCAAATGACTTGTACGGGTTAAGTAAGTTTAGAAATGCATTATCTTCTTATACTTCCACAATAAAAAGAAGCACATGCCAACATAATTGGTCCATGACTTGTAAATAAGGTTTAACATCTTGTTTCGTAGCCGGCACGCAATATAACGAGACAAAGTCCCATCGGAATGATTCAAAGTCTATGGTTGGAAAAGAGATGGCAAACCATTTAATCAATTATGCGTTATATTCAAACCTCATCGACTTGGGGAAAGGTGTAATGTGTAGGGCCTCAAGCTTTCATTTCTTCATTATCTCAATTTATTTATTTTATTATACCATATTATTTTTAAATAATAGGAAAAGGCAAAATAAATAAGATGTCGACACTTGTGGAAGTCGCCAGAGAGTGTTGATGAATCATTTTCCCATTTTCCCATTCTCTTTCTTATTTCGTAATCAGTTATAAGATGGAATTGGAGAGCGAACGTGGGATTGGGTCCCAACTGTGGGCGACTTACGAACAAGTGGAGGCCACTTTCCCGCTTTTGAACGTCATATTCCATCCCCATTATTTCCAAAATCAAATCTGGCGATCCGCCAGAGCAATACCGTGGATTAATTAATCCATGGGTGCCCACAAGGTAGGAAGGTCGGTTAAGAAAGAAAGCGTAAAAGTGAAAAAGCTGGGTAAATTTTATTGTATAAATCAAGAACTTGAGGTCTCCTCGGTTTACCCCGCTCGCTAGCAAACGCTTCTTGAGAGAAAAATGGAGGCAAGAAGCAGATCTAGCAGCGCACCTGTGSTTCCCGTGACCTTCGCCCTTCACAGATCCCACTCTCCGACACGCCATTTTAATTCGCCTTCATCTTCCTCCGCTTTCAACGCTGTCCACAGAACGCTCTCACCTACCCGTGCAAGCTTTAGCGGCGCCTCTTCTTCTTCTGCCGCCGCCGCTTCGTCCTCTATCAATTTCGCCCTGGACAGATCTGCGTCGCAGGTTCGATCCGCACGCCATCCTATTTCACCAAAAGGCGGTGCCCCCATGAAGCCCATTCCTCGTGCTACGCCCAGACAGACGTGCATGTGTTCACCGACGAATCATCCAGGTTCCTTCCGTTGCAGTCTTCATAGAAATACTAATAATTCATCCTCTTCTACGCATTCTCATCTGAATGCGAGAAGGTCTGCAATGACGAATTCGCTGGTAAGAATCGGCGGCGTGGAGGGAGAATGGGTGAGGAGAGCCCTCACGGCTCTTATACGCCCCTCCAGCCACCACATGCGAAGGAGAACCTCTTTTGAGCCGCGGCCCAGCAGGCTCTGCCATATGACCACGGCCTAAGATACCTCTAGAAGCTTACATCGGGTCGTCCCTGTTTCCAGATTCAGTTTTGGCCCGTTTCGCCGATCGTTTCAGTAATGGCCAACGAATATTAAAAGAAAGATGTTCTTGTATAATTCCAGAGCAGCACTTAGATTTTTTTCTGCCAAGGAATTTGCCGTCGATTTGGTCATATCTGAACAAAAAGTTATAGCAAAGGTGCGTTGCTGCTCTACAAACGTTGATATTATTTGGTACTATACTTGATCTACAAGCAACAATGGTTCGGATCCTCTACGCGATTCAGCAAATACCCGAGCCGGTGAAAAAGAAAAGAAAAGCAGCAAAAAATCGAGTAACCTGATTGTAAAATGTACAGAAATATAATCGTTGAATTATAGTTCTTCATTTTTCTTTCGGAAGCCGTCAATGTTTTCCTGTCAATTGATTGGGATCATCGATCATTGAGTGGGGGCTTTTTTATTTTATTTTAAAACACATACACCCGTCACTTATCTTTGCATGAAGATAACACCGATGAAGTTATGGGAAACTAACGGGAGACTAACCATAATCACAAACATCTGTTAATATGTGTCATTTATTCAGCGTAAAGTTGAATGTCGCACTAAAAATTTTCAGCGATCCGTTTTGACGTGTTATTTGCGTTCGCTTTTCCGGTGCAGTACCGGTTCTCATCCTTTAAACGGATCGTATTCCGTTTCGTCGAACGCCGTTTCAAGAATACACAACATCAGGTTTTTAGTTTCATTTTTATGGCAACTTTTTATTTTATTTATTTTAAACGTGGGTTTGTGAGTTGCAGGAGGAGAGTTGTTGTTCATGTGAAGGCGTTCGGTGGTCATGTATCAGGTAAGTTGTAGCGGGTAAGTGAACTCGTACTCGGGTTTTCGCTAAGGAGGGCTGTTTTTAAAACGAAGCAGAAAAATGCTTACCGTACCGTTTTTAAGTTTAACCTTTTAATCATAACGTGCAACTCCATCATTATATAGATGTATGTATCAGTTGTTTCAATTCGTCTTATTTATTCTATTTTATTACTATTATAACTATTTTTAATTGAATAAGTAACTTTCTGGCCCTCTATTTTCCTTCTGTGACACTGACCAGTTTGAAGTGGAGCATGTATAGCAATTCGGGTCTGACCGTGGATTTACCGATCATCTTGGAAGGAACAGCAAAACCACTTTCTGAGGGTAAACCAAACCATAAAGACAAGCACATATTTAAACAAACTCCACAAATCGCAATTTCCCTTGAAAATAAAAAACCACCGACTACCTAACCCGGGTTGAACACCTTGCCCCACACTCATTACTCTAAGATAGACATTTAAATTAAAGATAAAATTAAAGATAAAATATTTAAATTAAAGATAAAACTATTTAAATTAAAGATAAAATATTTAAGATGGTCCGTTCATTGTGAACATAATTAAACAAAGACTCTACAATCCCACCTTCCTTGAAAATAAAAAACCACCAAACAATCTAACCGGGTTGGACACCTCACCCCACTTAATAATAAAAATTCAAACCCACTTAATAATAATAATAGAATTTAGAAGTGGAGGGTCTCACCCACTTAATCATAATCATAATCATAATAATAATATAGCAAGGGTCTTACACATCCTCTAGTGCTCTGCTATTAGGGAGCCACAAGAACGTCACTCTCAACAGATCAACTCAACTAAGTCCATAGGAGTATCATCTGGAGAGTCATCTCAAGTCGACTCAACTAAGTCTATAGGAGTCTGGCAGGAGACCATCTCAAGTCTTCTTAACTCAGTGCAGAGGAGCACGACAAGAGACCACACTTCATTTCAACTCAATCCAGAGGAGTATGACACACCCATCACATGGGCTCTCTCATAGATCGTCTTAACTCAGTTTAGAGGAGAACAACTTGGATAATGTCTCATGAAGTTGCAATCAACAACACTCCCTCTCAGCTAGGGAGGCATTCTCCACTAGGCCAAGTCTCTCACTGAAGTACTCGAACTTAATCCTGGCAAGCGGTTTGGTGAAGACATCTGCAACTTGCTTGTGCGTAGAAAGGTACTACACATGTATTGTTTTCCTCTGCACCATATCTCTGATGTAATGGTATTTAATCTCAATGTGTTTCGATTTATCATGAAACACGAGATTCTCTGAGAGCTTCACATAGCTCTGGGCATCACAATGGATAATGGTGGAATCCATCTCATGTTCAAATAAGTCTACAAGGAGCTTGCGAAACCACACTGATTCATGGACATCCACACATAATGCAATATACTCTGCTTCTGTGGTACTCAAAGCCACGAAAGTTTGTTTCTTGCTACACCAGGAAACCATGGCAGATCCCAAAGTAAAACACCAACTAGAGGTGCTCTTCCGGTCCATTGCGCTCCCTGCCCAATCTGCATCGGCATATCCCTACAATCTCATGTCTACACCGGAGGCATATCTTAGGCCATAACCAACTATGTCTCATAGATATCTCAACACATGCTTCACTGCTATCCAGTTTGTTTGTCTCAATTGACTCATAAACTACCTGAGTACACTCACTGCATAGCATATATCAAGCCCGGTGTTAACCAGATACATCGCCCGGTGTTAAAGATGTGGATCAACCTCGCCTGAATTAGAAGAAGTCTCATTCATCTTCTTCGGATTCATCGCCATCGGTGTAGGCATGGACTTGTAGTTTATCATCCCGAATTTCTTTAATATCTCAACTGTATATTTTACTTGACAAAGGAAAATCTCATCAGTCCTCTGCCATACTTCTAGTCCCAAGAAGTAGTGCATCATACTGAGGTCTTTCATCTCGAATTCAAAAGTCACTGCACGGTTGCATTCAACGATAAGACTTTCTGAACCGGTGAGGAATAAGTCATCAACATATAGGACCAAAATCAGGCACTCGTCACCAACAATGTCGTAGTATAGGTTAGGATCAGAAACACTCTTCTTGAAGCCCAAACTCATCAAGTACCCATCAATCTTCTCATACCACGCACGAGGTGCTTGCGTTTGTCCATACAAGGCTTTCTTCAACCTGCATACATGAGACTCCATCTCATGTGTCACAAATCCATTTGGTTGCTCGATGTAGACTTCTTCCTCAATCTCACCATTGAGAAAGGTTGTCTTTACATCCATTTGATGTAGTTCCAACCCCCATGGATGCAGCTAGAGAAATAATCGTACGGATGGAAGTGTATCAGGCAACAGGAGCAAATGTCTCCTCATAGTCTATTGCCTCCACCTGAGAGAATCCTCTAGCCACAAATATCACTTTGCACTTCTCAACAATTCCATGAATTGCATGTTTGATCTTATAGATCCACTTGGAAGTTACTACAGACTTTCCTTTCGGTCTCGGAACAATATCCCACACATCATTCTTCATGATGGACTGATACTCTTTGGTTATGGCATCTTGCCAAAACCTGTTGACCTGCTGCTTCTCCATGAAAATAAGGCTTAGTATCAATGATGTGGATCATGGCTGAATCATATCTCAAAAATCTTTGTGGTCTCTTGCTCTCTCAAAATGTACCACGAGGAGTTGCATGTCCCTCTGTCTCCTACAGAGTCTGTGGAGCCCATGTAGGCCTTTTCTGGCCTACTGCAATATCTCTGGGAACATCAACTGGAGCTACAGGATCAACTGGATCAAATGGATCAATAGTCTCCCTCTAAACTGTTGAAGGGGGAGAAGGTATTGTCTCTTCCTTCTTCTCAAATAGTTTGAATCCCTCTGAAGTCTGAAGGATAAACATCTTCCTTTTCCGGTGTTTCTAACCTAGAGACATCCCAAGTCTTCTTAGGTCCTTTACTGCCTCTATAGTACTTTGTTGGCCTCCCATACTAGGATAATAACCAAGATGGCCTCCCGTAGGGATAACAATCAAAATGGCCTCTTGTACTAGGATAATAACCAACCAACAATTGGACTCTCGTACCAGGGATCATGGCCCTTCAATAATGAAATAAGAAATCTGGCCTCCCGAACTAGGATAATAACCAAGATGGCCTCCCATAGGGATAACAACCAAAATGGTCTCATGTACTAGGATAATAACCAACTAAGAAAAAATTGTACTCACGTACCAGGGATTATGGTCCAAGTTATGAGGGCTCCCATATCAGGGATAATACCCTTCATTATCAAAAGAAAACTACTACAGAGTAATGATGAAATCAATTAAGGAAAGTAGTGCAAAACTTACCTTAGTTTGCAATCATTCTCAATCTTACTTTTGGTCTTACCGAGAAGAATGAGATAGAGAAGAACTCTTCATCGTTCTCGCTTGAATTCCTTGACTTCTTTTGTGGTGGCTAAAGTTGCTTTCCTTTCTTCCACAAAGGACAATGATTTGCATAGTGACAAGGGCTTGAAACCTTGCACATCACTAGATGCAAGTCTAGTCTCCTCACTAAAGCTTGAATAACATGCACTTATAGCACACACTAAAAACAAAATTCATGTGAAGGATTATTCTTGAGGCAAGTTTCAGAAATTTTACCTTAAAACGAAAAATGTCTTCAAACTCAGATTTATAACTTGGCTAGCATACTTCCTGTAGCAATCCTGAAAATTTGTGCTCAAGATGAATCTAAAGTTTGGTCTAGATGCTCCTTAATCTTTGTTTGGATTATGCAAAAGATGGCTCCAAAATTTTCCCTCAAACTTCACTTGAAAAACCCCATGACAAACATGTGGGATGCTTTAGGACAGACCTCAAAACTCACCTCAAATCTATTGGTTTACCTTAGATCTTCACTGCCCATTTTCTGCTAAAGCTCCCTTTTAGATTTACCTCAGATTTTCCCTTTATCATAGCTCCAAATATTCCCTTGTTTAACCTTAGAACATGTCTGGAATTTTCTTTAGAATTGGCCTCGGAACAAGCCTCAATATGCCCATAAAAACAGACTTCAACCTCAGCCTTATACCCTCATCCTGTCCTCCCTTGTGCTCCTGAAATTTTCACCCTCTTTGCCTCATATCTGCTTCAAAACAAGCCTCATATCTCTCTCTAAGATTCAGCCTAAAATACCTTTGCAAACACGGCTTCAGGTTGCCTCAGAATTCGCCTTCTTACCTTAGAAATTAGTTACAAATTTTTTGGAATATACCTCAGAAAAATACCATAGACTTGGCCTGTAATTCATCTCAGAATTTACCTTACAATCCTTCAAACAACCACATAAAGAACATGCCAAAGACACCTGCAATTTATCTTAGAAGAGGGTCATTTTAAATTGTGTTTCTTTCTTGTTGTGGCAGCCCTAGTAGGGTTACTCCTGGTTGTTGTTCGGTCTACGGTTATGACTCCTTCTAGCTGTGACATCCCTAGAGAGGTTTCTTCTTGATGTAGTTTCTCCTTAAGACCCTCAACAAGGCTCGACCAAGGCTGATAGGCCTGTGACCAACCTTAAACTTCACCACAAGGAGATTAATAGAAGGTACAAACCTCTCTTTACACTCACAACAAGGGGTTTAATAGCCCTTAAGTTTCCACGACCTGCTTTCATGATTGTGCAAATTATCATCTTCAGGAACTGCTCTGATACCATGTTGAATTTTTTATGGTTTGCTCAAGCATGTAGTTTATTTCTGTTTAGCATGAACATGAACCATAACCACTGCAGAAACAATACACTAGCTGCAGTAAACTGAGATCACAAGAAGAATAACCATGCACAAAACACCAAAAAATATCCTGGGAAAACTCTTCTCAAACAAGGGAAAAACCCAACAACCCTTTACTATATTGCCAAGAGAAGATCCACCTTTCACCACCATCCCTAGTGCACACAAGAGGGTGTTGCTATGACTGAGAAAGTCGGTCCCTAGGAAAGTGCACCCCAAATTTCAGACCTCTAACTCATGACAATTGAGAGTGATCCACAATGGAGATCTAACTCTTATTTATACATGACCTAGACACATCAAATGGATTTGTCTATTGGAACAATAGGGCTGACCTATACAACTTGAAAATATAATTAATCATTACACAATATTACTTATCTTTTACATGGTGGGGTTGACTTGTACCCTTTACAATATAAATTAGGGTTTCACAATAGTCTTACTCTATGACAATATAGCAAGGGTCTCACACATCCTCTAGTTCTCTTCCATTAAGGACACATCCACCTATGTTGAGCCACAGGGATGTCACTCTCAACAGATCAACTCAACTAAGTCCATAGGAGTACCATCTAGAGATCCATCTCAAGTCGACTCAACTAAGTCCATAGGAGTCTGACAGGAGACCATCTCAAGTCGTCTCAACTCAGTCTAGAGGAGCACAACAAGAGACCACACATCATCTCAACTCAGTCCAGAGGAGTATGACACACCCATCACATGGGATCTCTCATAGATCGTCTCAACTCAGTCCAAAGGAGAACGACCTGGAGAATGTCTCATGAACTTGCAATCAACAACAAATTATGCCTTGCCATATGACAAAAATATGCAGACATATGGCATGCATACTAATGCATAGTTACAATAATGTACAGAACTATAAATGCAACCATTCATTAAATATTCCAACAATTGAACATATAAACATAGAGAGATAACAAAATTATATCACAAAACCGATAACACTTATCTTTATCAAAAGGAATCACCAACTGGATGCATACGAGGGGCATTCCTCCCAACCATAGGCACTATTGCATTAATTGTTTTTGCAAAAGGACACCCCTGAGCTAGGGCTATGAATCGACAAGGAAAAATGAGATCCTATGGATGGATACACTTCCCTCACTCATCCCAATACCCAAAATGATATGGTATGCACACACACACACATACATCCCAACTCACCAACTCTCTTTCCTCTTCAGCCTGTGCAACCTAGAGATGTGAATTCCCTTCTCTGCAATGAAGTCCCTCAGGCTATCTCATCTCTTGTCTAGGCTCCAATGTAGACTGGTCAATAAATCTCTTTGTTGGGAGTTACAAATTGGCACCAACAACCTAATTCTTAGTCTAAATTTACAATTACCATAACAACCTTAATTTACAAGGTCCAACAACATGTCCCTCCCTTCATGTTGCAATCCAAATGAGGTAGAATGAATTTCCAATTCCTCTAAACCAAAGGTTACATTTGCATGTTCCCATCTCACCACTTGGAAATCAAAGAACTCCAACTAACTACCTTAGCACACATACCAAGGTTGATATTCATTTTACATAATCTAAGGTAAATGACTTTGGGTTACAAAAAAATATTTTTATTTCCAATATTTATCCCCTTTTCCCCCCCTTAATCCCCCTCTCATTCCCCTCTAGTGGAATCATATTCCCCCATCGTTTATGTCCCTCTCATATCGTAGTCAATGTGTTAGGGACCTAACCTCCCTAACTGCTCACGTAGGTAGAATAATAAATTTTCCATGTAATAAAGGCCGACATTAGTTAATAAGGCCTATTTAAATAAATGTGAACAAGTCAATGGAAGAGAACCTCATAGAATCTTCCGCTTCTAGAAAGATATTCCTCTGGAATGCTTTTTTGAAGATAAAATTAGTATAAATAAGAGTAGGAGGCACGATAAATATTTCTCTAGAGAATTATTGTAATAGAGCTCTGCTCTATTGGAGGTTGTCTCCCCAAACAGGCAAGTGAACATTTATTTCTTTGAATAAAGGTATTATTTTTGGTATTGCTCTTCTCAATATTTTGTTGTTCCATTGATATATGTTGAATATTCCTATTTCTGCATATTATATTACATATGGTACCTTACAAGTGGTATTAGAGCACTTTCCTTGACATAATTTGTGGGTAAATTTTTTTCCAGGGTAGAGACGTGTACTGACGACATCTTTAAAGAATCAAGATCTGTCGTTCAGCGGGTAAAACTATGGTGGGGAAAACTACACGCAGGAGATACAAACAGTTTCATGAGGTTTCCTAGAAACCAAAGTTTTTCCCTTGTTGGAAACCTCTGTAACCTCTGTTGGTACCCCTCGAGTAGTACCGCATCAAACATAATCTGTACATGGCCCTCACTCCCACGTACTTATAGGTATATCGGGAGTCTCCTAGGTCTCCTGAAACCAACCCTAATCAACCAATCGACCACCTAATTTCTATAGTGCCATCAAGGATAGCACTTGGGAATATACTCTCTAGTAACTGGGTAATTGGGTAGTACGACTAAGGGTATAGTCGAACCTCCTTAGTTGGTGCTCTAAAATATTGGGCCGAGTACTATTGTTTGACACCGCACATATATCAAAGAGATATAGCATAGGGAAAACCCTTGTCCATAGGAACCCTACAAAACCTAACCTGGGGGGAACATACCAGACAAGGAACATAAAGGATATCTTGGTCGCGCAACCTTTCTTTCTACATTCTCGTTGCGAAATTACTACACATTTTTTTCTATTAAGAATTTGGGTATTTTGACACTATAATATTATTTAGGTCAGAGTATAACTCTATAATATAGTGGCCCCGTCGACACCATTATTTGGGACCTATCCCATTGGATTCCTCTCTTCTCCTTGATCACAGTGGTACCTATCATTTTTAAGCCTATTTTTTTCATGGACCYGACCACCTTCTCGACACTTATTTGCAACCCATCCCATTAGACTCCCTTTTTCAACCTGATCGTTATGGTAACTATCAATTATAAGCCTTTTTTTGTGGTCCCACCCACCATTCCCGACACTCTTAATAGACACCTATCCCATTGCATTCATCTTTTAACTGTGATCATCATCATATGTATCATTTCTCCTTCTTTTTCCATGGACCCACTTCCCCTCCTCGACACCCCTCATTCTCAAATTTCCACCACTCAAAACAAAGAAATCCTTCACCTGCAGGAAGAATCCAAACAACATAGGGGAAACATCAAGAGAGTGACTTTAGAAACTACTTCCACCAATTCCAAATTGGCAACCTTTGAGGCTAACGTTACGAGCGAATTTGCAATAGTTAAGGGTGAACTGGCCTCCCTCACCATCGGTCTCAACCAATGGTTAAAATAGTCCCATGTCTCTCCCTCCTCTGAAGAACCTTCACACTATGAAGGTGAGGAATTTTCCCATAATATGTCCTTTCATTTCAACTCTCTTCATTGTGACCATTGTCTTCCCAGAGTCAATGTGATCAAATTTTATGGCTCTAATCCCACACGATGGGAAACTCAAATGGACCATTATTTCTCCTTACATGGAATTATTTATGAGTTGGACAAAATTCGCTATGGTGTCCTCTATCTGGATCCTGAATGCTGGAAATGGTGACAATGGTATAAAAAACACACCAAGGGTATGTTTCTTGGACATAGTTTGTTGCGGAGATTTATGAACGCTTTGACATTGACACCCACTATCTAGGTCGTTTGACCAAGTTGAAACAATATGGCACAATGGAAGACTTTATATCTTTCTTTGAACACTTGGATTTCCGAATGGAGGGCATGTCGGATGCTTTCTTCTGGGAATAATTTATCATTGGCCTCAAGGTTGAAATTCACACCCAGGTCCTAATGTCTCGCCCTCAAACTTGGTTGGAAGCTACTCAATGATTCATGGAATCCCAACATATTTTCTTCACCCATAACTGCAAATCCTCCTTTATTCCTCACACTCGACCTACCAATCATGCCCCTCCTGCCACTCCTTTCAAGATCCATAAATTAACTTGGGCATAAATGGTTGAACACCAACTCAACGGTCTTTGCTATAATTGTGATGAAAAATATTTTTCGATGCATAAGTGTAAGGAACATAAACTTTTATGTCATTTTATGAGGATGTTGTTGATGAGGAAGCTAAAGTTTCCCTAGTGGAATACCTGCCCTCAATCGATGCTCCCACTCCACCATCTGACCCGCCAGAAGTTGAACCATCGATTTCACTGTATGCCCTTACTAGCTTCTCTACTCCCCAAACTGTCAAGCTCATTGGCTACATTAAGAAAAATAAGGTCATCATCCTCATAGACAGTGGAAAGACCCATAATTTTATTCATCATCACATTTCCCATGAGATCAATTGCTATATCTGTGTTGTCAACAATTTTCAAATTATGATTTCCAATGGTGGTTCCATGAAATGTGGCAGGCGTTGTGAAAATGTGTTCCTACATATTGATCAATATCACCTAAAATATCATATGTTTTCTATAGAAATAGGTGGTTGTGTCATTATGCTCTATGTTGAATGGTTATGCACTCTGGGACCCATCCTCATGGATTTTAAGGAATTAACCATGCAATTCCAATAGGAGGGACAATAGTATAAGTTATAAGGAATCACAGTAGGATCCCCTCAAATCCTCAGTTCCCATTGAATGAAAAATATCCTCGAAAAAGGTCATTTGGGAATTATTTCCCAACTCCATTTCATTCAAGCAGTTGAGACACCCTCTGTGCATCCTAACCTCCAATCTATCCTCTCTAAACACCAAGTCATTTTTTCGACTCCCCATGGACTTCCCCATTCTTGTGGTGCTCATGATCATTCCAATCCTCTAATATTGGGTAGCCTTCCTCTCGATGTTCTCCCTTATCATCATCCCTTTTCCCAAAAGAATGAAATTAAGAAAATTGTTCAATAATTTATTGAAGTAGGTGTTATCTATCCTAGTACCATCCCCTATTCCTCTCTTGTGGTAATGGTACTCAAGAAAGAAGGCACTTGGCACATGTGCCTATACTTTCGCTCCCTGAAGAAATTCACCATTAAAGACAAATTTTCAATTCCTTTCATTGATGACCTATTGGATGAATTGAGTGGTTCTCAGTAATTTGCTAAACTTGATCTTCATTTTAGCTACCACCAGATACGTATGAAAGAGGAATACATTCCCAAGAATGCCTTTAGAACTCATGAGGGTCACTATGAGTTCTTGGTCATTCCCTTTGGTCTGTGTAATTCTCCCTCCACTTTCCAAAGTCTCATGAATAATGTCTTTTGTCCATTCATTCTTCATTTTGTCTTAGTTTTCTTTGATGATATTCTCATCTATAGAAAAACTTGGGAATCCCATCTCTCCCATGTGGATCAAGTTATCTATCTTGTAAGGCCTTATATTTCATGGCCTCAATAAAATAATAAATATCTCTTAATCTCCTACTGAAAGAAATGCAATTTAGTCCATGGTTTTATTTCGTGATTTTATTTATACCAGGAATAAAATGGTAAATAGACATAATAAAAATAGATCAACTTAGTAAAATACATACCTCGACCTATAGTTTGGTTGATTTAGCCCCTGGTTCAATTTTTCTTATTCTTGCCCAAACTGAATATTTACCTACGAGCCAACTAGGAACAGCCTCTTTGGATCCCTAGCTCCAGGAATCCTTGCGGTTTCTTGGCCCCCGAGCCCAAAGTTCCTAGCAACAACAGTGCCCCTGTAAGAGTTCCCCAAAACAATATGTTCTCCCAATTTTCTCCTCCTCTTCCCCCTCTTCCATAATTTCTCCCAAATAAAAGAAGACCCCTCTCCAAGTCCCCTCCCCTCTTCCTTATCCTCCTCTCTCGAATCCCTCTCCCTCATTCAATTCCCCAACTATCTTATCCCCTCATTAATTCCCCCACCTACCATAATATAATAAAAAGTAAAAGATTCATTGTATTTAATTTAATAATTAATTAAATTTAACTTAACCACTGTGATCAATAAAATCAATTGGGTTGTTACATACACTCACCCTTCAAAAAAATTCATCCCGAAGTTAGAGTAATTTACAATACAAGGGTAATGATACATGATTCATACATCCATATCAGATAAACAACATCATCAATTCAAAACACATATACATACTAGTGTACATGTGCAAGGTATGCATGTGTACCTAGCACATACATGACTCACACATGTACTAATGACAATAAATATCACACATAAAGTAATTCTCGTGTGCGTCCAATCCAATCAACAAGACCATTCATTTCATAAAGGATAGTAAACCATTTAAAATGTTCGCAAAATACCTCAATTATAATAATTTAGCACAAGAAACATTCACTTAGATAATTGTAGTTCAGTTAAGCAATTATAAATATACATATATACATATTTTTCAAAAAGAGGAAATCAAGAAATTCTACTACAAGGAGAAATCTCCACACACTCTCAACTACTTCTAGTCATCCTTCCTCCCTAACCTACTTCCATCTTCCATTCCTATCCTTCCTTTGTTTGACTATCTTGGAGCGTCAACTATATTGACCTAACTCCAGATAGAACTCGTAAGCGGAAGTGTCAACTCTCTTGACCAAGCTTCCTTGGCAAGCAACTGTAAGTCATCATCGCACGTCTAGGGGAGCGTGAGCTAACACCATCCTCCCATGAATTCAGGTTTTAGAGGATACATGGTGGGAAATGCCTCCACCCCTCCTAATAGAACTAGGGTCAACACCCTACCATGGACCATATAGTGGCACTGTGTTGCTGGGAATTTTGTCATCGTATATTCAGTTTCATGAAGTCTCGCCACCTGAAAAACCTTCACTTGTCCACATATCATAACAATGCATTTGAACCAATATAATTTCACATCCAAATATTCATACCACACTTTTTCTTGGTTGATGTTCATGACATCAACCTTTTATTATCATTATCCTTTGGCTATTTCATAACCCATTGACCTGCAGATAAGTCTATAACACAAACTCATACATATCTATGCATTACTATCATGTAAATGCATTTAATCATATTCTCAATCCGGCATCCATGTACCAACAACATTAAATGCCAAAATTTTCAAGTTAGAAATAGATTGCATACTATCCATCATAATTCAAATAACGATAAACATTCATAGAATTGACATTAACATAGGTCCATATGTCTTAAAATTTCAAGTGTATCATTAATGGTTTCACAGTTAATAGAAAATAAAGATGATTAGGCCTTAAGTAATTTTAGTTATCGAAGTCAAAAGGTTGCATTATATACACCCAACCTTCGGAAAACATATTCTCGAGGTGGTCAAATAAGTGAGGGATGATCTCATCGTAAGGTCTGCATCCTCCCAAGTAGCAGATCATGGGCTATACTTGTCCCAATGGACATTAACTTGGTCTACCATACGATTCCTGAGTTGTCGGACCCTATGGTACAATACGCGTAACAATTCAACCATGAGGGTTCCCGTGTTCGATACCTGCAATTCCTTGGAATTTAGTTTACGAGATTCGTCAACAACATAATGACGTAGAACAAATACATGAAAAACATTATGAGTTTTATGCAAGTAGGGTGGCAGTACAAGATGATAGACAATGGGTCCAATTCTCTCTTTGATTTTGAATGGTCCTATAAATCGAGGCAACAACTTTGTCCCCTTCCTGAACCAAATGGTACTCTTATTAGGCCTGATACGAATGAAAACTTGATCTCCCACTTTATAACTTTGGCTAGTCCTATGTGCATCATCATAACTTTTCTATCTATCACGTGTTTCCTTTATTCATTGCCTAATCTGAATCACCTGTTCCTCCATCTCTTGAATCAATTCTGGCTCATCTGTCACTCGATCTTCTAACCTTTTCCAACTCAACGATGTCCTTCATGGCTTTCCATACAGAGCTTCATATGGTGGCATTCCAATGGAGATATGAAAACTGTTATTGTAGGTGAACTCTACCAAAGGTAGGTACTTCTCCCAATGGGTTTGATTATCCATAACATACATCATAATCATTTCTTCCATAACCTGATTTACTCTCTCAGTTTTCCCATCTGTTTCAGGATGATATGTTGTGCTTAAATTAAACTAAGTTTCCAATCCTGACTGCAAACTTGTCCAAAACCTAGATGTGAATAGGGAGTCCATATCTGAAATGATATTCTTGGGTAACCCATGTAGATGGATGACCTCACTTATAAACATGCATTCCATGTCAGTGACATCATAAGTGTCTCTAACCGAAATAAAATGAATACTCTTGGTCAACTTATCAACTATCATAAGAATGGAATTGTGTCTGTGCGATGTGAGTGGCAATCCCACAACAAAATCAATAGAAATGACTTCCCACTTGGACATAGGAACATCATGCAGTTGTAGAAGACCTGTCGGGTGGTGGTGGTCAACCTTGACTTGTTGACACTCTAGGCACTTGGTGACGAAATGGACTACATCATGCTTCATTCCTACCCAGAAGAAAAGGTTCTTCATGTCTGCATACATTTTCTTCACACTCGGATTTGCACAATAAAGTGCTCTATGGACTTCCTTACGTATGATGCTTCAAATATCTCCACCTTCGGGGGTGTACATCCTTCCCTGATATCTTAATAATCCATTCACTTCCAGGCTATATCCTTCATACGTTGGCTCTAATTTCATCCCACTCCGGAGGTTTGAAGTAACCTTTAAATTTTAACTATCTCCAAGAAGTTTCCCCAACACTCGCTCCCTTCGATTAAATTTTAAGGGTACTAAGGAGAAGACACGTGGTATCCTACTTAGGGCATCTGAGACCACATTCTCCTTTCCCTTGATGTACGAAATTTCAAAATCGTACTCACTCATAAAATCACTCCATCGTCTCTTCCTGGCATTGAGATCACTTTGGGTGAAGATATGCTTTAAGATTTCATGGTCTATTTTGAGCTCAAAGCTTTGCCCCACTAGATAATGCCTCCAAATCTTTAGACCTAGCATTACAACTGCCAACTATAAATCGTGAGTAGCGCAAAGCTGCTCATGTTGCTTCAAATTTCTTGACGCATACGCTATCACTCCCCCATCCTCCATTATGACGACCCCCAATCCTTGCTTCGAGGCATCCGTGCATACTGTGAATTATTTCTCCATATCCGACACTCGTAGAATTGGTGCACTGGTTAGTAACCTCTTAAGCTCGATGAATGCAATATTGCATTCCCCTATCCATTCATACTTGACCCCCTTGCACTGCAAGGTGGTGATGAGTTTCGCTATCTTAGAGAACCATTCCAAAAAAACTCTAATAATAACGAGCTAGTCCCATGAAGCTTCTCACCTCATGAGATTTTTTCGGCACTGGCCATTCCATAATGGCCTTCACCTTTTCTGGGTCCACAGAGATTCCTTTACTGTAAATGATATGACCTAAATAGTGAATCTCTTTCTGGAAGAAAGACCACTTCGACAACTTCCCATACAATTTGTTCTCTCTAAGGCATGACAACACCACTCACAAGTGTTCCTCATGTTCCCTTTCGTTCTTGGAATATATGAGGATATCATCCAGAAATACCTATACAAAGCAGTTTAAGTACTTTCAGAATACACCATTCATGAGGCTCATGAATATTGTCAGTGGATTGGTCAAACAAAAAGTTACTACAACGAACTCGTAATGCCCAAACCGATTTTGAAAGACAGTCTTAGGAATATTGCCTTCATTAATTCTTAACCGGTGATACCCTAATCGCAGATCAATTTTTGAGAAAACTACTACTCCTTTCATCTTATAAAAGAGGTCATCTATCCGTGGCATTGGGTACCTATTTTTCACTGTAGCATGGTTCAAGTCACTGTAATCTATACATAGTCGTAAGGAACCATCCTTCTTCTTAACAAAAATTATTGGTGCACCCCAAGATGAGATACTAGGCCTTATTAGCCCTAATTCAAGTAGTTCCTTCAATTGCATCTGCAAATCACAAAGTTCTGGCGCCGTCATCCTATATGGTGTCTTGGAAATTGGCTCCACATCGGGTTTTATCTCAATGGTAAAATCAATCTCCTTCTCAGGAGGTAACCTAGGAAACTCTTTCAGAAAAACATCCTCAAACTCCGAAAATACTGAATACTGATCCAAGGAGGGTCCTTTCCTTTCATTGACTACTTCCACTACATATAATCGAAAACCTTGCATGATACAACATTTAACCTTCATAGTTGATATAAAGTGTAGATACACCTTCCTTCGTACACTGTGGATCTCTACTGACCTTCCTTCATCATCAAGATAAAGCACCCTTTTCGCGAAAAAATCTACCATAGCTCAATGGGCTTCTAACCAGTCCATTCCAATGATTAGGTCATACGCCCCTAGAGAAATAACGTACACCTTCAACCTAGTAGTACACACTCCTAGGTCTACTAGACAATTATCAATGCTAGGTCCTACCGCTTGTTTTCCCCCCGAAACCATCTCGACTTGTTTAAATTCATCGTGCTCGTAGGATGCCAAGCCACACTTTTCTAATGCACAAGGTGAGATGAAACTATCTGTAGCATCAGAATCAAATAACATCTTAACATTGACATGATTTAACATACCTAACGACTCCACCATAGTGGATTGATGCTCTGCCTAGAAGTTGTTAACCGTTGCATAAATCTGGTGGCTACTACTCTCTCTTCCCATCGAGGCCTTTCCTTCTCTATGCACAAAGCCTACTTGTGACTCTAGAAAATCATGCTGGTAATGAGGTCCTCCACACCCCCAACAAGTAACACGATATGGAACTTGCACACTACCCTGTGACGGTCTCTGAAATGAGTTCCTTCCCTTGGAATGCCTACCCCTACTTTCTGCTCCATGAGAAGGTCGTGGACCTGCCTGCATTGTTGGCGATGAGTGGGATGATGCACTTGTTTCCATTGAAATACTTGTTGTAACTTCTCTAGGAGCGACTCTATTTCCATAAGGAGGTGGCCTAGAACTTTCTCCCCTGGAGAAAGTCCTAGGGGCCTTCCCCACGAATCCGGGATGATGTGGAATGGTTGACCTGATACCTCTGTTTAAGCTCATATGCTCCTCCACGTAACAAGCATTTTCAATTGCTTCGACTACTGACGATGGTTTCCACATTCGTACCATGGCCCTTATCTTAGGGTTTAACCCGTACACAAAATGTTCTTCTTGTCATTGATCGGTATCCATGTACGAGACATATTTTACTAACTCCATGAACCTGATCTTGTACTCTTCCACGGTCCTGTTTCCTTGAACTAGAGCATGAAATGCTCCTCCCTATTGTTCCTTGTGGTATGCAGGAAAATATTTCCTCCAAAACCTTTCCTCAAAAATCTCCCATGAGACGGTGTCTAGGGTAAGGTGCAACTACCTCTCCAGGTTACCCCAACAGTTCAAGGCATTGTCCTTCAACTAAAAGATTGATGTAGAAGCATAGTCTCTTAAGGTGAAACATCGTGTCATTCCTTCCAACGAGGCCTCTGCACATTCACTTTCACGACCCCCAACAAACTGTGGGAGTTTGATCTTATGAAGTTCTCTGTAGATGTCCCCTGGTGTAGGACCTCCCTATGAGTCCCTCGACGCTTTAGGGTTACCCACTCTAGATGGTGGGGGTTCCACTTCGACATCTACTGACTAGCGTCCCTTTAATGTCTCATTAATAGGCTCTAAGGAGCGCAAAATGAGATCTAATTTAGGTGATGGTGGTGGCAGTGCCGACGTTGGTGGTCCTTGCGACGATGCCCCTCAACCTCAATTTCCTCGAGTCCTAACCATCTTGAATAACTGAATTTGCATCAAACCAAATGCTCATCAGGGAAGAGTTTAAGGCATTCCACATTTTCTCAAACTTATACTTGCAAACATAGGGTTAGGTGTAAGTTCTTTATACTTTTCTGTAAACAGACATTACTCCTATAAGGTAAGTGGTTAAAGGTCAAGGTCAAAAGCCTTTAAGCTTGGTAACTTCATTCATGAATCCTAGCAACTCTCTCACCTTGCTAGCTATGTTAGCGCTACACTGTAATAATCAATTACTCTAACTTGTGTGTATAATAAAGCATCAAACCCATCCATGTATCAATATGCACCACTCATATCAATCTCCCTTATAATATTAATTATAATACACTTAGTCTCATAAATTATCAATTTATTAATCATTAGAATTAATTTACATAGATCAATTTTCTTTAATTAATCAATCAACATTAATTAATTAATCACTCTTTCATTAAAATATAATTATAATTCTTATAAGTTTAACCCTTATAATATATTTTAAACCCCCCATTCTTTTAAACACACACACACACACACACACACACACACACACACATTAACAATAAGTATAGTTATTGAACCATTAATTAAATAAATGTCAATTGACCCTTATAATATATTATAATGATTAACCCGTTAATATAACTTAATTAAACTTAATTAAGTTTAAACTATTCTAATAAATTTAAATAAATAGATATCCCACTAAATGTATTTTAAATAAAAGAAAACAAAGATAAAAAAAAAATTAAACTAAATAATAAATAATAAAAATAAAAAAATAAAAGATTTAAAACAACTTTATAAAAAAAATAAAAAGAAAATAAACCATGCATCGTCAATATGAGGGCACGGGGCCTTGCATGAGGCCCACGTGTCAGTCTCCTCACCCTTCTTGCAATAAGACTAACTCCAAAACCCTAGGTCGCACATCTCAGGCTCATTTGTCTCATCATTCTTTTGTTTTTCACTCAATGTCTCTCTTCTACGTAGGTTTGAGCGTAGCCCGTGTTTCCCTGTCCAACCACATAAAGGAAAAACCATGGCCGACATGAGCAACCTCATCCTATTTTATCCTTTGTGGCTTGCCGGTTGGACCATGGTAGTCGGGCCATGACCGCCTGTACTTGTGGGCTTGATATCTCAGATGTGTCATTCATGATCTTTTACCCCTTGTGGGATCCTCTCTCCTCGGACGCGTAGTGCACTCTTTATCCCATGGGTTTCCTTCCTATTG
>ML780466.1:98370-110567 GCA_009831015.1 Picea engelmannii
GTAATCAACCCACATCATTGATCTCTTTGGGGATGGAAGATCAATGACTAGGATTAGACTAGAGTTGAGTGAGTACTTCCAGATTGCAGAAGTTGAGCTCTCTGATAAAGAGCATGCACGTTGGGACCTCGCAATTGCTATGAACCGTCGATCGATGAACACCTCGGTATTGGTCGGATTATGACCGCCAGACCCTGAATAGTTGCGAGATGGGTGGTCGTGAGCCCTTTTGAAAACCCGTGGAGTAACAAAGTCCCTCGGTACCATCGATCCGAGAAAAATCGAAAATCTCAGAAGAGATAACGTTTTCAAGAGCGAAGAAGGGACATAAGATAGCCAAACTCGTAGGACGAATGAAGGCTGATGCCTTTGAACATCTGCCAAACTCTTTCAAGTCGAAAGAAGTAAAAAGCTTAGGAGGAGGAGCAACAGTGACTGTTGGATCGAGCACTGTGAAAGATTTGGACCATTGGATCCCATGACCAGACTCTTCGGAGTACGCATAGGAGGAGATCAGATATGGGCCGTCAGATCTGAGCACGAGGACCAATAGTCGTTGGATCCCAAAGAAAGTGCACGAGGCATAACCCTCTAAAAGTGCACACGAGAGTGGACTTGCGAAGTTCCGAAGTCAATCAGAACCGTCCATCGTCAGGGTTGATACATGGCGTAAGATCCACAACTTCAGAGGATTGTGGACAAGGAGAAGGACAAATAGATAGAGTAAATCTTGTTTGTTGATTGCTAGGGGACATGCGTCAGCATATCAGTAACTCCAGAGAAACCACTTCGAGAGTTTCAGATTGAGAGTTGAAACTCCCAAAGCTCGAAGTGCCGAAGGGCCGAAGCACCGATGAGTCGAAGTAGATATGAACCATCAGATCTAGAGGACAGGTGGCATGAATCTGTGGATTCTAGGTGAAGACCCGAAGTAAACGTCAACAGTCAGATTGTTCGAAGTAGATCTGAACCGTCAGATCTAGAGGACAGGTGGCATGAATATGTGGATTCCGGGTGAAGACCCGAAGTAAACGTCAATCGTCAGATCGTCCAAAGTAGATCTCAACCTTCATATCTAGAGGACAGGTGGCGTGAATATGTGGATTTTGAGTGAAGACCCAAAGTAAATGTCGACTGTTGGATCATCTGAGGTAAACCTCAAGCGTCGGATTTCCAAATTGAATATGAGCCGTCAGATCAACAACTTCAAGAAATCAATTCAAGAGTTTACCAGTTGAGATTTGAGATTCGCGAAGTTTGAAGTCCCGAAAATCCAAAGCGAATCCCAATCATCCAATCAGCCGAAGAAGATCTGGGCCGTCAGATGATCCAAAGTAAATCTCAATCGTCCGATCAGTCTAAGTGAAGCTAAGTCATCATATCATCAGAAGTGAATATCAAGCGTTGGATCACTCGAAGTTGATCTGAGCCATCAAATCCAAGGGAGATGTGACGAAAATCTGAGAACTCCGGATAAATATCCAAAGTAATTCGTATCCGTCCAATCTAAGGGAGACGTGGAGAAAATCTGTGGACTCCGGGTAAAGAACTGAAGTAATCCTCGATCTTCAGATCAAGAGGAAACACGTCAATGGATTATAGCCTCGGGATAAAAGCCATTGGGAAAAAGGGTGAAGTTTGAGATTTGAGATCTCAGAAATTCGAAACCCGAAGGAGATCTTGATCGTTGATCGAGAAGAGGGCCACAAGACCGTTGATCTAGTTGAAAGGTCAACCACCCGAAGTAAAGGCAGGGCCATTGATTAGGAGGAAAGGTGTCCGCAGATCGTCAACTCAAAAGATTGAAGTACAGAAGAGAGCAGGTTTTTGAGAGTTGAAACTCTCGAAACCTGAAATCATGAAGGAGATCTTGTCTGTTGATTTTGCAAGAGGTTAGATCTGATCCATAGGTCTTAGAGGGGCATATATGAACTGCCAGTTTTCGATATACCATCAAGATCGAGAGATAGACAGTCCCGTAGCATTGTGGGGATAGGAGTTGCACAAACGTTAAAAATTTGAGGGCGGGCCACAATTCAAACCGTGGATTTGAAAAGATGACACGTGGATGATCGAGGAGAATTGTGGGCCGAAAAGAAGTTTGATTCAAACTGCCTTTGGCCGCATCCGCAATCACGCGGTCTTGTAAGGTCATCGCCCAAGGTCACATCAAGAGGGGGCTTATCCAGAAAAGGAGCTAATGCCCAGTACCCTGAGATTTCGTAGGGGAGCGAAAGGGAAGGTCACGGGTGCCCTTAAACCTGCAACAAGAAGCTGAAAGGTTATGTGTTTAATTACATAACGAGACCATCAAAGTCTCAGAGAATTGTTTGGCTTCAGAATCGGAGATCTCCGACCAGAAGTTTGGACTGGTTCCTTGACTTTCTAAATTAGAAACCATGAATGGAGATTCTATCCTTTAAGAAAAGTGATTTTTTTTTTTGCCCCATCGTGGGTGTGTTTGAAATTGGTATCAGAGCATGGTTACAACACTTGGCCTACTTGGGCTCATGAAAGAGTCGAGTGATTTTCTTTCTTGGAAAACTTTAAGGGAGAGAGCATACTACCCTACCCTATCTAGCAGGGCATAATTCAGACACACGCCTGGATGGTTCGAAGAACAATCATGAGACTATGTTCACTGAGGTTAAAATGATGCTTGTTGAAAGCTAATTTTACCTTTGGAAGAAGGTTTATCATCTGCATTAACTCCTTAAGGAGAAGGACTTCAGAATGAAATTGTGATTTGGGAATTCCTACTGAATTCTAGCAAAGGAATTATATTGTCCCTTTGTCAAAGTGATAACTACTCTTATCGAAGTAGGGATATGCTAATTAACATTTATAATAAGACTTGAATGTGGATAGCTGAAGGTGGTAGGGTTATGTCAAGATCAGTTGAAGCCCGAAGGATGGATGACTTGGTGTTCGTAACACTGCTTCTAAGCATGGGCAGTTGGAACTTCAGACATTGATGATGGTGGATTATATAATGGTTAATACCTTTGTGGGCTTAAAGGAATATGATAGGATCAGGTAGGATCCTTGGCAGTTATAGTTACTACTTTAAATTAAAATCAGAGTATATAACTCCTCATGATCATAGAAAAGTGAGATGAGCAAAACCCTATGGACGCTGAGGAAAGAAGGTTTTCTTGCTAGATGTTGTCGCATAAAGAGGAAAATGACCCTGGTTGGTTATTGTCATAAGAGAAGGCAACAACAATACAAGATATGACTTTGAGATTAGTCCTGTAAGTGACTGAAATATCAAACTAAAGGACACTAATGATGAAATTAAACTATCAAGCGAATGCATGAGGTACAAAGGTGCTATAGATGCACCTAGTTATACACGAATGTGTATACATGATCATAAGGATGATTAGAAGATCCTTGGGAAAAGGATATAGAAGCCTGATATGTCTATGTGTGTGAATGATATGGAAAAAGGTGCAAGCAATAAGCTAACATGATGAATACTTACCTGTGTTCAATTATGCTGGAGTGCATGGGTTTAATGCATTGTGGAGCTTCCTAATATGAAGTCTAATATTAATACTAGTTAGGTATGAATGATATTAAACGTGCAAGTGATGCACATGTATGATGTAAGAGTATATTTATATGTACAATATGGTTGCCCTAATGAGTGAAATATAAAGCAAGAATTACTCTTGTCCAGAATAAATGAATACTATGGATGCATGGCTGACTCCATTCCAAAGAGTCATGAAAGTTTTGTTCCAAACAATATCTTGAGGGGGAATGTATTCCCTTTCCTCAGGAAAATACTAATATAATTATGCAAATGAGAAAAGATGCTCAGTTGTCATAATAAGAGGCAAATGATTATGCCTTTAAGAATCACATGAGAAGGATTGTGAACAATCTTGAGTTGACTGATCTTAAAAGTAGAGATGTAGGTGGGTTGTGAAACATACCTATGACCGATACAGGAATGTTTAGGATTATGAATATGGTTAAGTACATCATGGATGTAAGTTAAAAAAACCAGAATATGTATGGATACATAATTTGGGTACATGACAAAGATGAATGTTTATATTCCTTAGGGAATATTTGGTAAACAGATAAAAGATAACTCAAGGTTGAGTCCAGCACAGATAGTGATGGACGTGCAATAAGGAAGTTGCATGCTGAAGGAGTCCCCTATAGAAGAAATGTGTGAAAACTCTATTAGGACTCAGGGGGTCAGAGTCACGACCTTAGTAACTACTGAGAAACTGAGCAGTGAACTACAATCTTATATATATATATATAGATAGATAGATAAGAATCCCAGATTACATTTTGAAAGCATCATGTAACAAATAGGTGACTAATGAATGAATAAAGGAGTATGTTTTATTGAATAGGCTTGGTTGAAGCCATGTTAAGAAAAGACGGTAAGTCCTTTAGAGATAACTCAGCTGGCTTGGAAAGCCCCACGTAGTGTAGAAATAATTGGAAGAAGGGGAGAACCCCTAACTCTTTTTATGTGTTATGTTCCCTCTGGAATGAGAAAGATGATTTACTAATAGAAGTAGATGTTTTGACACCAGAGTGATGAGGATTGTATTACTACAGAAATAGTTGAGAACTGTCAGTATTGCACTCATGAAAACATTAAGGATAATGTAATGAAGTGCATATAGATATGCTAGGACATGTCTGAAAATGTTTTATTAATTTAAATGCTATGGTACTTGCATTTTTAATTTACATGACGACTAATGTGTTTATGATGTATGTCATGTGTAAAATGAAATAGATTGGAACTTGTTGTTCTTGAGTTTGTACTTAAGGCTCAAAGCACAATGTCAGACATTAGGAAATGAGGAAATTTTAAAGGTTTTCTTTTTTCTATCTCAGTTATGTGAGAAAAATTCCCTAAATTGAATTAATAGTATCACAGCTCAGAGGTTGTTTTTCATGTCTGAGTTAAATTTGAAAATATTGGATGTAATGAGAGAAAAACATAAAGTTGTTAGACAAAGCAAGGCATCAAATACAAAAGAATCTTACTTTGTTACATAAGAAGAAAATAGATAATGTAACCTTAAATGAAGCATAAAATGTAGCAATCTAATTAACTCACAGGTCTTATATCTACTAACAGTAAATACATAGGAAAAACTGTTTGTTATTAGATAACTAAATGAAATATAACCACAATAGATGTTTTACTAAATTGCGATTATGCATTCATCAAGGAAATGTATAAAAAATATGCTAGAATGTGGAAAGACAGAAGAAAACATAACTCAAATGGACAAAATGTGGAATCTCTGGTTTGCAATTGTATTAATTCTCAATGAGGAGAGTTTTCTCAATTACAACTGGCAAGAAAAATCCCTTGTTCATTCTTTCGAATATGCATTTATACAAAAGTTCTCAACCTCAAACGGTTGGAATTCATCTATCTTTAGAATAATTAAAATTACAAAATATAGAAACTGAAATGCTTCATTTGCAATCTTCTTGATCTTCTTGTTATGTTGGCATGAGCGTTTTCCTTTTCTGTCTTCTAGCTCCGAAATAGATAATGTACATAGATTGTATTCATTTGTTTCCAGAGGTACTACCTTTTCCCTACTCAATACATTTGATGCATCTTCCCACAAATTGGGCTACCAACCCGGAAGATTTTGTTAAGTTATTAGCCTAAAAAATGTATAATTTCTTTTCCAGCTGAGGGAATCTCTCTTCTATTCGTCTATCCTCTAAAATAATAGACCGCAGTTGTAGATTAGGCTTCACTAGCCATCTATCTATTTGAGCAATATTGGCATGTTTTATCTGTGATATTTCAGCATGGGCTTCTTCCATATTTGCTTTAATGTCGAGTTGATGTTTGGCTATATTAATATGAACCAGTGTTCCAAAACTATCTTCTTTATCGAAGCCTAATAATTCTTTGTTAAGTGAACAAAAAACTTCTTCACAAGATTATTTCAATTCCTTAGCCATTTTCCTACCTTCGGCTATGTTTGAATCCCAAGTCTTTAGTATAATATCACCTCTGGTTTTCTCTGAAATGGACAACCCATAAGCCATATCTCTTCCTTCTTTTGCTGATGATACAACCGCTTCTTGGAAGGTAGTATGGGCAACGATAGCCTCTCTCTCTCTCTTAAAAAAATATTACTTAATTCTTCATCCATCACCTGAGAATGATTTTGGATGATTTTTACTTTAGAGAGCAGGATTTCTTGAGCTATTTCTAGTTTCTTTAGCACTTCCAATGCTTGAGCTTGAAACAATGCTATATCCACAACCATTTTCTCATTGGAACTGACCTTGTCTTGTAATTGTTTTATCAACTCATCTTGCTGGATAGTCTATCTTTCGCTCACTTGCATCTTCTTATGCATCTCGTCAAGATTGGACTTGAGTAGTTGGATTTCTTGTTTATCACTAGCTCTAGCTTGTTCCAGTCCTTTATTTACTTCTTCTCTCACATTCTTTTCTATATTCCTTATTTGATTTTGCAGCTGACTTATCATCTGATTCCTTTGCTTCAGTCTTTCTTTCAGAGTATCGATTGAGAATAGGTTAGCTGTTGCAAAAGCTCCCAAAGAGCTGGTTACCTCTGTAACAAAGTCTTTATCTTCCAAATTTTTTCCATCCAATAATACTCTGTGCTTTTTGACCGCTCCACCCTCTTTCTGGTGCATTTCTTTCTTCACCACAACTTTTCTTTTCTTACTGAAAAAGAAATCGGAGGGAGGTATCTCTTTAATAGGGATAGGCATGAGATCTCCTATGAGTATTACCTCTGCATTGGGGTTTCCTCTAGTGAATTGTAAAGGCGTGAAACTCTGAATGGGGTTGCCGATTTCTGTGGATAACTGTTTTCCGGTTCCATGTGTAGTTAATTTATTTGGTGAAGATAATGGCCTATATTCTCCTTGCTTTATTAATGTCTCTGGTTGATCTTTGGCCTAGTCATCAGATACCTCTGTCGCCAGGATATCTTTTTTCTGAGTCGAGATCTCAGATTTCTCTGAGTTTTCTGGGGCTTCTTGTTTGCTAGAGCTTTCGACTTCTGGATTCTGGGTTCCTGTTTGCTGTGTAGTAGGAGACATTGGTTTTTCCCCTTGTAATACTTTTGGAAGACTACTTCTTCGATGTTTTTGGAAGTTGTAAAAATCAATCATTTTATCAGGTGATAGAGCTCAAACTCGACAAAGAAATTCTTGGTAAGATATCACCCCTCGGAACACTTCGTCCTGAGGGGATTCTTCATGTTCATACATTTTAAGATTACAATTGGCCATATGGTTACCCACAACCTTTTGAGGGTCATGCTTCTTAAATTCAATGTTAACTAGTGTTATTTCTTCTAAGGCAGCAGCTTCCACTCTGGAGTGGCTGAAATCCAATAAAGAAAATACACCAATCTGTAAGGGAAAATATGGCCATACCTTTTTCTTCACTGCTTTGAGTTCTTTGCTAATCCCGCCGAGAACAGTTTGTCGTGTGACCTCGCGACACACCAGTCGGTCTGGTAAAAATTGCGGTAAAGCGTATGGGGGAAATGAACAACTGAAAACTTTGATGTAAGAGAAGTGATCCTCGATATACCAGTCTGCCACTTTATCCAAGTTAGCCACAACTGTATCTGAAATTCTAGGAGGTGGGTGACCAAAAATAACAATGTGCATCAACACTGCTACCCAATTACATATTTCATAAAAGAAATCCTTTGCCTTGTCTTCCCAGAGTTTTGAATGATAAATATGAATTGGTTCTGCACTATCTGGAGTCCATCTCCAGCCCATCAATGAGAAAGGCATCATGAAACAGATGGCATCCATAATATAAGTTGACATGAAAAATGAAGTTGATTTCCCCTTGGCTTTCTTTGCCTGGTATTCTGTAATTTCACTAGCCAGATTGTCTGACATTATCTTGGCCCAGTCGAAAGAATAACCTTCCACCACTGTGTGTATAATGGGTACCTATGGTAGAAAGAAATAGGATGTGTTCTATTTTCCATAAAATCTACACATCATCATGGCTATATACATGAACTGTGGTTGTAACGATGAGATTGAGTATATGCCGTGAGAATCAGCTCTGAACTTTTCAGGGCATGAGCACTAGTCCTTGAACAAATCCGAAAGATTTTTTCCATATTGATCACACTCCTTCTTGCTAAAATTCTCTAGAAAACTGGCATTGTAAATGAAGTTTGATGTTGAAGACAACTTATACATCACCTGTATGTGTCCCGGCCGAAATGACCCAACAACTACCTTCTAAGAATTGAAAATAGTTCTAGTTGGGATATCCACATGATCCAGTGCCCATTTAATCATGTAATTGTAGGGTAAAAGACTCGGCCTTGTTGCTACCTTATGCATCTCTGGCTGAGAAATAGTCTTGTATTTGGTAGATAAGTCTTCATTTTCGTTGCCGCTTGAATCATCAGGGTAGTTTACTAGTTCGTACTGTAGGATGTTGAATACATTCGTCCAGGTTTTGATTGTGTTTATACTTCTGGGTGAGGTGTCGGAGATAACCTTTGAACTCTGGCCTGAACTCTCACTAGTTTCTTTAGCTTCTTTTCATGGCAACGTGGTAGCAGTTCTTAAAAACTTGTTACTTGTCACAGAAAACGCACAGGACTAAATATCTAGTTAAGTAAGCTCTACCAAAATGTGAAAGTAATTGAAAATGAAAAAGTCTTTCTTGCCTTAGACGTCTCGACTTGCATATACCGTCACTGACAATACGTTTAATTCTTTTAATAAAAATATTTGGGCATTAAAGCAAGATCTTATTTGAAATCATTTCCTCAGGATGATCATTTAATAACATTAATGGTCAATTTTCGTGATCGGAAAAGAAAGTTGAAATCACTCGTATTGCAATCAGCATAAACTCAACGGTAAAATAAAAGTGTTTTATTTTGTTAATAAACAGAGTTTATACGTTAATTAATTATGTTTAACCTTAATCCATTCTGCGGTTTGGAGTCCCGGGTGATCTTATTTCAGTTCAAGCTATGATCCCCGAATCAAGAAATCGTGATTTGATTAATAATCAAGTTTAACCTTTTAATTAATTGTGATTAATTAAGGGTCTCACGAGTTCGGGTATTGGGATTTCAAGTTGTCATTCAAGACAGGATTCCCAAATCACGAAGTTGCGATATGATTTAATGATCGTTAATCATTATTAATCGTTTAATTAACCTGGTTTAATTTAAGCTAGTTTCGTGATTTCGTATATCGGGACTTTGGTGGTTGCTTGACGCAGGATCCCTGAATCGCGAAGTCGCGATGTGATTAATTAATACTAATCGCTTTTAATGCCTTAATTAACATGGCTTTAAACTTATCGTAGTTTCACGATTTTGCATGTGGGGACATTGAGACTCTTTATATGTTGGACTGTTAGGTTTGTGAAACTCGGAAACTCGATATTTTGAAGACTGTTTTTAGCGATTTGACCCTTTAACTAGTGGGCGGATCCATAAATTTTAAGAACTTAGGATCATTTTATTAAATGAAAGACCTAATCAATGGTGATATCCAAGTGCATGTTTGTCTTTATTTAACGAGAATTAAACCTATTTAATTCTAAAGTTTAGAAAAAATATATGTTTCAACAGAATTGTTGAGAAAGATAGTTGCCAATAACGAACAACCTCAATCAGAGGATGACTATGAGAATGTTCTTATTGAAATATTGTTGAAGGGACTTTAAAAGTCCCCATGGAGAACCACTGATGGGATAATATCATAGGGGGTGCTAACAGTCAAAACTGGTATAAAAATGTTCATGCCTATGTGGCACAAGGTATGAAGGGATTGGGTAAGAATCCCTTCTGAAATGTTTTACGGTCTTAATGTTATGTATGGAACATTGAAAGGTAGTTGTATGCATTGGATACACAAGTAGGGTATGATTCAGGAAGGATAACCTGACTGATGGAGGTGTGAACCTTTGGTAGTAAAGACTAATTGTAATCCTCGGAAGAATTCATGAACTGAAAGGAAAGACTGGAAACAAAAGTGCTCATAGATGGCACGCTTCATGGAATGCATTGAGGGAACACATATTGCATAAGATGGCAGACAATGGATTTTTCAGTAAGAAAGGAGGACCTTCCAATGTTTTTCTTACATTATGTAAGCGCTGAAGGAAAACTAATCTGGGTGGCGATGAGTGTTGGCACCCTGGTTATTAATGGAGGAAGAATGCTTAAAGGCATTCATGTGAAACTTTTGAGTTTCATGTGTACTGATTTGGGAATCGTGATTATCCTGTAGCCGGAAGCATAGTCCCGCTGTAACAATGAATGAGAATGAATAAATCATATGGTGAAAATCTTGGCTAAGATCCAACGCACCATGACAAATTTCTTGTTGTAAAGTGTGCGAAACTTATAATCAATGCAAAGGTGCATTGGATATGAATGTGGCCCCGAATGTTAGCACATTCATTAAGGTCAATTGATATCTGAATTACATTCTGAAAAATTTGGTAGGCTGAAATGATGCATAGGTAAGGGATGATGTATCCTTTTTCTTTTTATCATTGAATAAATGAAAATGACTTGGACTGTTAGTATGCTTGATTTTGAAAAGGTAATGTGCATGGAAACTAACAATTTGTTTGGTTGAGAAATGTTGAAATTGCAGGAGGAAATGGGTCTTGGGTATGGCAGTATTGTAAGCCCATAAGGAAGACCAATTGCCTACTGAGCCAAACTGCAAGGAATGGTATTTCCTTACTGAGAAAGTGAATTTGATAGTTAGTATGCACAATTCTGAAATTGTTTGTGATGACGTTATAAAGGTGAAATAAAATGTATGTACCTAGAAACTAACAATTTGTTTGGCTGATTGAAGTTGAAAGTGTAGGAAGCAAAGGAGTCTTGAATATGGAAATGTTGTAATCCATAAGGAAGACCAATTGCCTGCTGAGCCAAACTGTTATGGGAAGGAAAGTCCCATAATTATGAATCTGTTTCCTGTGCGAAACAAATATGGAAACAATGGAATTTGGATATCTGTGGGTCACAGATTTACAAGAAAAATTTGAATTTAAAATTTATGATGATGTCTCATGAATTTTTATATGTCTGTGATACGGGTGAGAAAGAGTATAATTTGATCGCATGAAATAAATATCGACTCGAGAGAAGGAGATTAACCTTTGTCCCTATCTATGATTGAGTTGGGAGAAGGAGAGTAACCTTCTTCCCTAACTTTAGCTGAGCCGAAAGGCTGTCAAGCTGTAAAAGAATGAAAAATGGCTACTGTTGAGCCATGAGAACCCCGTGGTAAGACATGATCGCCTAGAATGTATTGTTTTGAGGTAACACACGCCGAAGGGACGCCTCGATAGAGTCTCTGGAATTCTTTCTGTGCGAGAAAACCTTGGCAAGGCAAGATGGATCACCTGAGGGATTTTATAGCAGAGAAGGGGATGCATGAGCCTGGGCCTGGAGGGTGAGTGACCACAAGGAAGAGGAGACCTTAATATTTCTTGTAAACTATTGATCAGGATCATGCACACGATGGGTAGTTCTTCCTATGCGAGAAAACCTTAGCAAGGCAAGATGGATCACCTGAGGGACTATATAACAGAGAAGGGGATGCCTGAGCCTAGGCCTGGAGGGTGAGTGACCACAACGAAGATGAAACCATGATAGTTCTTGTAAACTATTGAATTGGGATCATGCACCCAATGGGTATGTCAAGGAAAAACAATGACCCTAGATGACAAAACAACCATGTGGATACAAATCAACAAACTACGTAGATAGTTATTGTGCTAAGATTATGAAATTTTCCTAGAAATTTTTTTATGCAATGTTTTCACATAAGACTATGATTAACATGCTTGTTGTCCAAGAATTATTGAAAGCAGGTGACCAAGATTAAATGTCTGAAAAAGGACCTGACCGAGGAAGAAGGATCAAGATTTTTGAAACATCTGAAAGAGAAAGGCATGCTAGGTGTTTTGAGAAAGAACACCAAGGACGATGTTCCTTTAAGGGGGAGGAAATTGTAACACCTCTGTTTCACCCAGCTTGTAATTAATCATAAAATAGGATTTACCATGCTAAGGCATGTGGACAATGTAAATGTATTATTATTTGATTTGCCAATAACTGACTGTGGGGGTGAAGCCTTGAAAGTACTGGCCATGATATCACTAGAGGAAAGAATGAG
>ML780466.1:122522-150729 GCA_009831015.1 Picea engelmannii
AGAATGAAGAGCAAAGCGTGGCGCAGCGGCCATGTTTTGAGAAACATCATGGACACACTGGGGTTTCACATGTAAGCTTCATTACACTGAGTGGTTACATTTAAAGGCAATTCATCATCTTCCACTAATGAAATTCCAGATACAGGGTTTCACATGTACGCTTCATAACATTGAATGTTTCCATTTAAAGGCGACTCATCATCCATGACATCATCCTCCGCTAATGAAATTCCAGATAAACCTAACCAGTGTTTCACATGTACGCTTCATAATGAATGTTTCTATTGAAATTCCAGATACTGAGCTAACCAGGGTTTCACATGTACGCTCCATGCTGAATGGTTCCATTTAAAGGCGATTCTCGATACTTTAATCTGAATAAAACAATTAAACGGCAAGGCCATACATCGAATATGACGCTTTTATTGGGCGATTCATCATCCCCACTTGAAATTCCAAATGTAAATAATACGCCGGCTATTACATCATTATCATTAAAAAAAAACATTAGAATATTTTAACTTGCTACGCATCTTTTTAGGTGTTGCATCATTATCATTAAATACATTATTATCATTAAAAAACATTAGAATATTTTAACTTTCAATAATATTATACAATATTATTATCATGTATCATTATCATTAAATACATCATTATCATTAAAAAAACATTATAATATTTTAATTTTCAATAATATTGTAAAATATTATTATCATGTATTTTAAACTATGTTCTAGATTTAAAACTATGTTCTAGATTTAAAACTATGTATTTTAAACTATGTTTTCATTGTTCTAGATTTTAATCATTTTTCTTTGAAATTGGCCACATGAATCTGCACAAAATCACAATTTTATACATAATTAACCACTCAAATATGTAGATTCAACAATTTCTAGTCAAATAAAAGAGCCAAAACCTAGAACTTTTAAACTATAGTTATTGAAATATGTTATTTATATATAAAATTGATATTAAAATATTTTACTTAAAATGAATATGAAAATAAAATTATTTTATCCTATTTTATATAAAAATATATATTTTTTTCATGATATTAAATAATTAAAAAAACCCAATTCATACTTTTCATACTTTAATATATGAAGAGAAAAGTTGGTAAGGTTTCTTATTATAAATTTATTTTTCTATTATTTTGAATAATGAAATTTTTTTTTTATACATTAATATTATATATAAAAAAATATCATAACATGGGAACTTTGCAGTTGTTGATAGTTTGAATGCTTTTTAAATTTTTAAGGTATAATTTGATAATTGCAATAAATTATTTTTTCAAAATAAAAAATATAATTAAATTGTTTAATGATATATGTGATCTCACTTTAAAAAAAATTCAGTAGCCATGATGAAGCAATAGTTACCCTCTCTCGTTGAATTTTATCTATGTAACAAAGTTTGTATTAAAATTCTGCAGAGAAATACAAGATTTCTTTTGTAAACAACTACTACAACTACTACTGAACATTTAGATATAAACTGCACTCAGAAAATGTTGTCCTAGAAATTGACCGAAAACTGTACAAAATTTTAATCATCTGACACTTATCACAATTTCAACATCCTGAAATAAAATTCTTAAATTCCACCCAATAAACATAAAAACATAGTTTGATGGCATGTGATCAGACGACTGATAGATAGTGCGTGTTATATATATACACTGTACATAAAGTCATTCCATTATGAATATATATTTTATGCATGTGGTAACACAGGATGTGTCCTCCCCGGATGGGGTGACACGCGCGCATCGACAGACACGCGGACAATCGCCGAGATGCCCATTTATGGCATCAACCGACGATCGCCCTCTGAACACTAAATAGACTATGGCCTGCACCCGCCACTGCCAGTCGATGAGCCCTCTCGCCCGAGGGAATTGTACCAGGCGACAGAGCACTAACCACCCAACCTTAATGGCCTCGGCAGTCACGACAGCTTGGTGCGTTTTCACGGTGATGAATTGGGAAGGGATGCATCTGTCACTTGCACTGTTCATTCTGCTCGGACTAAAACTCCGACCTCCGCCGAAGCCAGGACGAGAAGCGACCAATTTGATAGGAGCCCGGACCAGAATTTTCACCATGCCTAGGATCAGAGGGAAATCCCGCAGAGGGGCAGCCTGGTACAGGGTTGAATCCAGACGCAGGCGCATTCGCAATTTCGAACGGGCGTTGGCTTTAGCATCCACTCGACGCAAGCGACGACCCTGGACGCCACCCATGGCGATCGCAGAGGAGATCAGTTGGGAGGAGGCAATGCAGCACCACCCCTCACTCACCTGCGCAGAGGAAACGAAGCCACCACCTGGGGATACCCGGTGGAACCTCAACATTGCCACCACGGAGGACCTCTTCCCACCTTGCATTGTGGAGGAGGAATTCCCTCCCGACGACACCACAGGGGTGGCGGAGCCAACAGGACTGCCAACTCGCGCAGCGGGGAACTCCAACACGCGAGCTTCCGACGACAGTGGGGGGTCGGACCAGCCTCCAGTGTTTGCACTAGGGTATCTCCCGCTCATCTTCGAGCTCCGGAATCTGATGGATGACCAAGCTTTTCGCCTAGCCAGGATGGACCAACGGCTGGACATGCTTTTTGCAGCCTACTCCAAGAGCTCTCCAAAGCGACAGTGCCCAACGTGTGCACATGCGTACTCGCTTCCAGCAGGTTGGCGTTAGAAGAGAAATGACCGTCCAAACACGAGCAAGTAGACTCACCGAAGTTCCTGGTCAGAAGTATCTCTACTATCTTAGTTTAGTTAGAATGTTCAGTTTCTTTATGTCTAGTTATGGTCTCTATTTTGAAACTATTTAGAATAATAGCCCTGGTTTCCCTGGGACAGGGCACCCGCATGTATATTTTGGAAACTAGATTGCACTTGGCACTGGACGCCCAACTGTCCTAGTTTCCTGCTCAAACAGGACAGCTGGCGGCGTCAATAGTCACTGTATACTCCTTTTTGATAATATGATAGGTACTACCCCTTTTTTATTTAAAAAAAAAAAACACATGATGTATACTCTGTGCTGAATATATATTTTGAAAGCATACATATTCTATTGTATCCTTCTGTATTGCCATAAAATAATGAATGAAATAGTGAATAGTCTCCATGCATGTAAATATGTGTGAGTATGATAATGAATTCATATAGATGCATCGATAGCATAAAGATTGTATGCTATTTTATAATTGAACATATATTTTATTTATTGTATGCTATTTTATATTTGAACATATATTTTATTTATGGTTGCAAATGGTTAATTAATAGATTTAAAATAAACAAAGAATCTGCATAATATTTAAAAGTCATTGATTGAGGCACTTTTTCCAATAAAATCTCACTAGATTTGCATAATAATTATAAGTAATGGATCGAGGCATTCTTTCCTATGAGCTTTGGCAGGTTGGGTCGATTAGCCATCGAGGTGGCAATTGATCTATCCAGCTTAACAACACATCATGTTGTTCATATGTGTCTCTTTGCATGTTCATCTACCTTTTCAAATGCACCTTGCATTTTTCTCTTAGCATAGCTGCCAGAGTTACCACCACCTTTTGGGCGTGCTCGAAGTTAAGGGGCCAGGGAGTCTGTGATCTCGAAATGACTCAACGTAGGGCACCCTAACTCCTAATGTGTTCATTTTGTTTGCACGACTACGACAATGCATCGACTGCAGGAAGGTCAGAGAATACTCTATTCATTGCTTGTCAGATTTTATAATAAAATAATACATACTCATAATAAAATAATACATACTCATTCCAGTCCCAAGAACAACGCAGGCCAGGCAATAACACCTTAATATTTATAGTAAATAGAAATGGAGAAAAATAGAATTATATGTTTCATTTAATTGAGAAAATAAAAACTTTGCATAAAATGAAAGTATGTATGGGAATTCAAAGACGAACTAATATAAGTCAAAGTGCGAACTCATGGCTATAGTTATGACGCATGTATTGGGCGATTCATCCTCCACTGAGCAATTCATTGATATTTTAATTTGTGAGGCATCTCTTTTGGTATTACATCATTATCATTAAAAAAAAAATTAAAATATTTTGGTATTACATCATTAAAAAAAAACTTAGAATATTTTAATTTTCAATAATATTTATAAAAGTAGATAATATTTATAAAAGTAGATAATGTGAAAATATTGTGTTTTTTTAGAATTAACAAATATGTAGTTATGTTTTGGATTGTTAAAAATATATTTTGTTGCCAACTATTCTATGAAATAGAGGTTGTTTTTTTGTTTTAAAGGTGTTGAAAAAATCTAGAAACATTAGGATTATACATAATTAACCACTGAAATATATAGATTCAACAATTTTATGTCTAATGTCTTATATTTCAACTCCATGTTAAACATAAAAAAATTACACATCTATCTTCAATTCAAATGTAATATATATATATATATATATATAATGTTTCAACTCCGTATTAAGTACCAACCATTTTATAAAAGTAGTTGATATACTAACGCCATTAGTTTGGAAAAGGAAAAAATGACTGCCTATATCAACCACTTTTATAAAGTAGTTGTTGTTAATTGACCAGAAACATGATAATAACTATATAATAATTAATATAATAATATAATTAATATAATAATTCAATTAATTTAATTAATATAATAATTTAATTAATATAATAATTTAATTAATACAATAATTTAATTCATATAATACATTTAATTAATATAATAATTTAATTATGTCCCCGAGGTGTAGGACAGTCGGTGACGGAGTGTGTTGTTAAGCCACTCCATGATGTTAAAGTCACCGGTTCGAAACCTGTCGGGACAAAAAATCCAACCATGTTAAGGGTTGGTGTGGCTCAGGCCGGGTGCGGTTTCTTAAGGTAATGTATTAATGTACTTAGTAATACATTACATTAATATATAATGTATTACATTAATAAATTAATTTATAATACATTACTGTGTAATATATTAATACATTGAAGTACTCATGATATATTGATGTGTAATGTAACATATTAAATGATTGATAGATTAATATTGTAATGCATTAATTAATTAATTGATAGATTGATAAGGTAATAATACACTAATAAATCAATACATTAAATAAATCAATAAATATATTAAAAAATAGATTACTAAAGTATTAATACACTAATAAAGTAATACATTATTAGATTATGTGTAATGTAACATAATAAACTATTAATACATTAACAATAAATTATTACATTCCTGTAATATATAAATTAAAGTATTAATGCATTATGCATAATGTAACATATTAAATATTAATACATTAATAATGTAATGTATGAATTAATTAATACATTAATACATTTTTAACTAATACATTGTTAAAGTATTAATACAATTATAAATTAATACATTAATGATACATTATTAAAGTAATAATACATTAATAAAAATATTATTAAAGTATTAATACATTAATACATTTGTTAAAAATGATTGTGGTTGATTATGGCGGACCATCATCATGGTTTCTTATGGTCATGACTATGAATGACATTGATGTATATTGTAATGAATTAATTTAATTAATTAACTAATTAATACATTATTAATAAATACATTACTTAAGTAGTAATACATTATTATATTAATATAATGTATAAATTAAAGTATTAATTTATACAGCCTGAGTGGGCCTAATGGTTCAGAACATGTGTTTCTTCTTAAGAGGTCACAAGTTGAAATAGAGAGGGGGGTAGGGTATGTATACCTCCGTAGACTTTACGAGTCAAATCTCTGGGCGGAGGGGAGTCCTTTGTCCCACAAACAAGGGGGTCTCATACACCAATTTGGTGTCTCACTTGGCCGTGACCATAAAAATGGATTATTTATTATTTATTATTTATAATATAAAGTATTAATTAATTAATGCATTAATAATGTAATGTATTAATTAAGTAATACATTTATACAATATTAATTACTACATTGTTAAAGTATTAATATAATAATAAAGTAAAAGATTAATAATACATTCTTAAACTAATAATAAAAAAATTGTTTCATACCTTTAATACATTAAATGAATTAATAAATACATTAGTAAAGTATTAATATATTAATATATAATGTAACATATTTAATTATTATTTTTTTGTGAATAAAAAGTGGATCCTTATATTAATTTCAATTGAAGGCTTATAGAAAGACCTGCAACCTATCTACATACAAAAAAATGCCTGCGGCTGAAGGTATCTACATACACAAAAATGCCCGCGGTTTCCCAAGGTCCAAGTCCCCAAAACCATCGGATCAGATGAATGGTCCTCGATGGCCCGCAACCAACGGTTGAGATCCTCTTCTTGACTTCACACTTTGCATTGACGGAGGAATGGTTTGCATTGTTTTCCTGAAACCCATGCCCTCGAACTTCACTGCGGTTGTATCGCGAGTTTGCATTTCGCGAGTGATGACTGCTCTCGATTTCGGGTTTCGCGCCTCGGAACCAGATCACTGAGATTGCAAGCTCTTCGGGACCAGATCGACGGTCCATATTTTCTCGGGATCAACGATCTAGATCCTCTCTTTCATTTCGCGATTTTGCATTTCGCGACTTCGCGACATGGGTAGACAACTCCCTCTGATATTCGGACTACTGATTGATGATTTCCCAAAATCATCTATGGACAATCCATATCTCTTTGAGCACCAACGGTCCAGATCTCCTCGAGCACCAGCGTTCCAAATTTCGAGATTTCGTGCCTCGTGATAGTGAAGAACCCAGTGTTCCCCTTCTTCCGATCCCCGAAATTGCGAGTCCTTTGGGACTATATCGACGATCCAGATTTCCTCGAGATCAACGGTCCAGATCCTCTCTTGCATTTCGCGACTTCGCGACTTGGGCAGACAACTCCTTTCGAGTTCTTGACTCTCAATTTTCGAGTTCCTGAGATCATCTGTCGACGGTCCAGATCTCCTCGAGCACCAATGGTCCAGATATTCTCGAGCACCAACGTTCCAGATTCTCTTGTGCTTTTTGCAACTTCACGACTTTAGGAAAAAACCTCCTTCGTGCTCCTGATTCCTGATTTTCCAGCTCTTGAAAAGATCTGTCAGATGAAGATATTCTATACTGACACTTACAGTCGCCCTCTCTCCTAAGCTTCTGATCATTTTTGACTTGGAAGAATTTCTAAGTAGACAAAGGTGGCACCCTGTCTAGATTAGGGCTATTCAGTTGGGCAAGCTCCTCGCATTGGAGCTAGAGGGGTGAGCTTTGGGACTACCTGGAATCATGGAGAATGATCTACAACATAGAGTCAACCCCTGCATTGGCTAGTCTATCCACTACTTTGTTTGCACTTCGCCGAACGTGTGAGGGGGTTAGCATTAGAGAGGGTCTGAGAAGAGCCTAGAAGCTGTAAAGAGGGCCAAGGAGGCGCCAAATGGGAGTGATTTTCCTTGGATATCTGCCATTCAGGATTTTTGTTGCCAAGTCTATTATGATTTTGGAGTCTCCTTCAATGATCAAACAAGTGAGGTTTGATCTAGAGCCATTTGCACTCCTTTGATGAGACCCCAAATTTCTGCTAAGTTATTGGTGTCGCATCCAAGATTTTCTGCAATGAGGCTTTGTATTTGTCCCAAGCTGTTTCTTATGACCTTTCAATAGCCTGAGTATCCTGGATTTCCTTTTGAAGCGCCATCAAATTTGACCTTATAAAAGCCTGGCAGGGGGGGTAGCCACTTAGAGGGACTAAAGGATTTTGAAATTAGGGGGGGCTGCTGAGGAGGGGTGGAGTGAGAAAATGAGAAGCCCCAAGAGTTGAGGAGCGAGAGATCACCTAGGTCAGTGGGGAAGTCTTACTTGGTCCATAATTGTAGTTGAAGAGTTTCCTGGAGATGCAGGAGGATTGTGTTTGAGAGGAGGGTGGGAGGAGAGGGATGAGAACGAAAGATTCTTCTGTTCCTCTCTTTCCATAGTTTCCAAACTATAAATCCTAGTAAGAGTTGTCAGGTTCTGTTCAGGATAGGACTTTTGAAGGATCCAAAGCCCCAATCCATGATGGTGCTTATGATGTTGTTCTTAACTCATTTGGTTCTTCTCATGAACTGAGTGGCCCGATTCCAGATGTTCTCACTGAGTGGACAATTATTTAATATGTGCTCCATGGTTTCTGCCTGGAGATGGCAGAGATGGAATATCAAGGGGCCGATGAAACCTCGTCTTTGAAGATTGTCCCAGGTTAAGATCTTGTTCTGAAGTAGAAGCCAGAGGAATGTAGAGATTTTGGGCCAAAGTTTTGATTTCCATATTCTTGTCCAGATTTTATCTTTTTGAAGATTGTGGAATTTCTCCTAAAGAGTGTATCCCTCCTTAAGAGTAAAGCTTCCATGAGGTGTGTATCCCCATCTGATAATTTCTTGGTCTGTGTGTTTTCAGATTCTCCTTTGGGTTGTAGCTTGTTACCAATGCTACAAATCACATTCCATAGCCACTTGGAGTTCCCGATGAGTAGATTTCCATCTTCGCTAGGGAGAGCTGCTGGGGTATCTATCCATAAATCTACTACTTTGAGAGTGGCAAGATCTTGAATGTGATTTTCATAGGATTGTAGATTCTCTTCTAGTTGAAGGGGTAGCATTTGTTTCCAGGAATCCATCCAGAATAGGGCATTCTGGCCATTGTGAACTTCCCAAAAAGCATATTCCTGTATGAGTGGTCGATTTTTCCAGGCCACATTCTAGATGTTGGATCCCTGAATTTGATTCTGCATTCTTATAAGTTGACTTTGGTGCATATTCGGGGAATATTTTCATTTCCAGAGTTTTGCCCAGATCTCTGCTGGTGTTTTGAGCCATCTCCACCAAATTCTTGCTCCCGTGGTGCTATTTAATTTTCCAGGGTCCTAGAGGCCCACACCACCTGAAGATTTGGGCTTGCAGAATTTGTCCTAGCTGACTAGGGCCCATTTTTTGTTCGGGTTGTGTCCATGCCATAGAAAGTTTCTTAGCAGGTTCCTTATTTTCTTTATGACTGATTGGGGGGCAGCTAGGGCTGAGAAGAGGTAATATGGGATGGCTTGGAGGACTAAATTTAAGAGAACGATTATGGCTGGAAGGTTGAGGGAGTGAAAGGTCCAGTTGCTAAGATGATTGGTGATGGAGAGTAGGAGAGAATACTAGGAGATGTTTCTGGCTACTGAGTTAGAAAGAGGGAGTCCTAGGTAGAGAGAGGGCATAGTGCAGATAGGGGTATTCATAATTTGGGAAAGATGTTGTTGGATTGCCACAGGATTATTAAAAAATGAGAGCTGTGATTTGGCCAGATTAAAGGTGGTGCCAGAGGCTTCGCTGAAATCAATAAGGATGGAGCTTAGTTTAATTGCTTCTTGCGCGATGGGGGTGTTCATTAGTAGTGTGTCATCGACAAATTGGCTATGGGAGGATGCCGGTTGTAATCCATGAAGAGGGAGGCCTTGGAGGGATCCATTTTGAATTGAGGCCTTGATATAGTGTCCTAGACCTTCAACCATTATGACAAAAAGGAAAGGGGAGAGACGATCGCCTTACCTTATTCCTCTTGAGGAGGAGAAGGGTTGAGAGGGGACACCATTGATGAGGATTGAGAAAAAGGTTGAGGAAATGAGGTTCATTATCCAAGATACCCAATCCTTTTTGAAACCAAAAGCTGATAGGAGCTCTTTTATGTATTGCTAGCTTAATTTGTCAAAAGATTTTGAAAGGTCACATTTTAGAAGAATACCTGAAGTATGAGTGCTTTTGAGCAAGTGAATGATTTCATTAACAAGTATGATGCTATCCATGATTTGCCTTCCTTCGACATATCCTGATTTCTCCTTGGAAATGATGAAGGGTAGAATTGGCTTGAGTCTTAGAGCTATGACCTTGGAAATGATTTTGTAGATCATGTTGCAAAGAGCTATGGGTCTGAAGTTCTTCAGATTTGTGACTCTTTAATCTTTGGGTATTAGGGTGAGGAAAGTGGCATTTAGTGCTAGAAGAACTTTGCCTGAGCTGGGTGATTCCTCCACCAACTACCACACTTCCTCCCTTAACATTGGCCAACATGAGTGGAAGAAGTCTATTGTGAAACCATCTAGACCTAGCGCCTTGCCTGTGGGTAACTCCTGAATAGCTTGATCCACTTCTGCTTGCATTATTAGTGTCATGAGAGCCTCATTCTGTTCATGGGTGATTATAGTTGGGATATTTTGGGTCACCCGCTCTATTGTTAAGGTGTGGTCTACCGTGGGTTCTAAGAGGAGATCCTTGTAGAAGTCTGTCACCTCATGCATTATTTTGTGATGAGTTAACATGGTGTTGCCTTGCGAGCCATCCAACTTCGTGATGCGATTGATAAGGCGTCTGTGGATCATAGAACAGTGGAAGAATTTGGTGTTTTTCTCTCCCTCGTTGAGCCATTGAACCCGAGATTTCTGTCTCCACAGGATTTCTTCCTGCTTGTGTCTTTCTTCTAGTTTCCTTTTGAGTTCCCTTTCCTCCCACTGTTGAGTGATTGTGTATCCTGCGAATGAATTGTCCCTGAAGATTCTCTAGTTTTTGTTCCGGTATTTGCCTTTCTTGGAAAATGTTCCCAAAGACTTCTTTGTTCCATATGCGCACCTGTTGTTTAAAATGTTTAAATTTTTGCTGGAAGAAATACATTTTTGTACGCCTCTGTGTTTCCATAGTGCTCCACCAGTGATGGGCTAGTTCCTCGAAATTTGGATGGGAGAGCCAAAAATTTTCAAATATGAAGGATTTAAGCTTGGGGGTGGGAATAGTGTCAACCCAGAGCTGAAGCGGCCAGTGGTCCGAGACTTTTTTCGGGAGGATGTTGGAATCTACTAGGGGGCCTTCCAAAAGGAGATTTTCTGAGATGAGGAAGCGATCAAGCCTGCATGTTATTTGTTGGTGAAATGATCTTTTGTTGGTCCAGGTGTAGGTGCCATTGTTATTCTCAATATCTACCAGTTTGAGGTTCTCTATGAGTTCCTGGAATTTTGCGCTATCCTGCTCCAAGCGCTTTTTTCCCCCTCGCTTCTCCTCCAACGTGAGAATCATGTTGAAGTTGCCCCCTATTATCCATCACTTGCCCTCTGCTAAGGAACCTAGGTACGCTAGGATTTGAAGAAAGAGGTCTTTGTCTTGGCTGTTCTGTGGTCCATAGGAATTTGTGATCATTCCCTCCTTATCTGAATCAATGGCTCTGTAATGCGTTGTGATGGTGCATGGAGTGGAGAAGCCTTGATCAAGGATGACTGTAGAAGGATTCCATAGGATGGAAAAGCCTTCTGAAGACCCTTTTGAGTCTATTTGATAGGATTCATAGTTACGCCAACATCTTTTGATGATATCTTCCGTAGTTTTCCCTGCACATTTTGTCTCTTGTATCAAGAATATATCAAGGTCTTCCATTTTGATGCAGTTTTAGAGAATCCTTTGTTTGGATCTTCCATTTAGGCCTATGATATTCCAGGTGAGGATGTTCATAGTTAAAAATTTGGTGGGTGGGAAAAGGAGCCCTTTGAGAGCATGTGAATCTGTCCCGAGTTGATCATATATTTTCTGCCCCGTTGCTTGTTTTCTTTTGGGTGTTTTCTTGGATCTTGGTTTGGGTCTGTCCTGATCCCCAACCTGGATGTAGCCCATGCTGATGAGTCCATAAATACTTTGTGAAATTTCCTGAGTTGGTCCTCTGGTAAGGTTTGAAGATCCTTCGTATTGAGTGCTTCTTCTAACCTATCTAGGTCAATTTATGCTAGGTCCTGCTAATCCATTTCCATGACTGTGTCTTCCTTTCTTTCTGGTTCTTTCCTTAATACTGGGTGAGTCTGTGGATCTTCTTGGTTTGCTAGGGTTTGATAATTTTGTGTCGGCTGATCTTCCTTGTGCTTGCTGGGATCTTTCCTCGTGGTCTTGTGGGGGTTTTCCACCTCTTCTGCTTCTAGGAGGCGTTTAAGGGCTTCAAATGAAACACTATTTGGGTTCTTTTTTCCATTGTTGGTTCTGGGATTCTTATGCATTTGTCTCCTTCAATTTTGAACCTAGGTAAATCCTTCCTTTGATTTCTATTCAAATTCCTTCTTGGGGAGGGTATTAAGAGGGGAATATCTGAAAAGGTGTCCATGTTCATGGCATTTGCGACATCTGAAAGGGATGTGTTCATAGTCTATGGTTTGGGCCCATTCCTAATCTTGGTGTTCTACGGTAACTATGCATGGCATAGCTTTGGATATGTTCATATAGACACATATCCTTGCATAAGAGGTGTATTTTCTTTGTTTGGTAGCTTCGGAAGATTTGACATATTTACCCAGGGTGTTGCCTATTCCTAGTAAAATTTCCTCTAAACAGAACTCTTGAGGTAGGGAATAGAGGTGAATCCATACCGATGTGTATCTGAAGTTTTCATTTTCTGGGCAGAAGCGGTCTATCCAAAAATGGAGGTAGAGGCCTGTCGAATTGTAGAAATATGGCCCCCCTTCAAAGATCCCGTCCTTGTTCCCCAGGTTGTAGAATATTACTGTGAAGAAACCTTTAGAGCTCAGTTGGAGCTCATAGTCTCCCTTGGGGTTCCACCATGCCTTGATCCAGCTAGGTAGGTCCTTTTCTGAGGGCGAGAAACCTAGGAATTTTCCTGTGAGGGCATGGTCTCCATGAACTTGGGCACAACCAAGGCTTGGGGGATACATTTTCCGGGTATCTAGACCCAAGCTGCTTTTGGATGCGAGGACTCAACATCCATGTTCGATTCTTTGTTTATATCCATCTCTTCTTGCAGATATTGGTCTCGTAAGTGCAATGGAAGCTCAAAGGACGGTCGACGCACTCGCATATTTAATTATTAATAAATTAATAAAGCATCCATATAATAATAATAATAATAATAATAATAATAATAATAATAATAATAATAATAATCTATTTTTAAGTATTAATACATTAGTAAAATATTTATACAATAATAGAATAATACATTAATAAGCTAATGATATATTAATAAAGTAATGATACATCAATATGTAATATGTAATAATAGATATGCACATTAAACATTATAATAATGTAACATCTCATTATTATAATTTTTAAATATATTATAATTAATATATTTATACAATATTAATTAATATGTTAATGTATTAATGAAGTATTTATACATTATTAAATAATACATTAATAAAGTATTAATACAATAATAAAGTAATACTTTAATTATATATTAGTAAAGTATAATAAAAATCCATGGTATGGTTAAGAGTGATAGCCTATGCTTACCATGTGTATGGTTAACTATGGTAAACCATGACTTCATGGTTGACCATGATTGTGACTATGGTTGACTCTAATCATGGTTGATATGGTAGACTATGCTTGACCATGACCATAACCATAACCATGGCTATGGTTGACCATAAATGACTATGCATGTTGTACGATATATATATAATTTTATATATTGCTATTGGAAATGTTCGTCACAATGTGACATAGGGAGATATTTCTTTGCACCAATTTTTTTTATGAAANATATATATATATATATATATATATATATATATATATATATATTGGAACATGTTTGTCACATTGCAACATTGGGAAATGTTCGATGTTGGGAATTGTTCGTCACAATGCGACTTTAGGAAATGTTCGTCACAATGTGATGTTGGAAAATGTTCATCATGATGCAACATTGTGAAATGTCTATAACCTTGCGACGTAGGGAAATTTTCATCATACCGTGATGTCAAGAAACACTTGACAAATTGTAGAATTGTCTTTTACTTTTGCAATAGAATTTCTCATAGACATGGCGTTATAATTGATGACACTGTCAATAGAATTTATGAAACCGTCGACTGGTAAGAAAAATTAAAAATTGGGGTAATCCACTCCTCTCCTCGCTCTCCTCTCATATTGTGTCAGTTATGAAACGCGTGGATACATAAATGTATCTTGGTAACAACACATGGCCTTAAACATGTATGAAATCGTAAAATTATGAAACTGTCTATTGGAAAAATAATTAAAAAATTAGGGTAATCAACTCCTCTTCCTCGCTCTCCTCGCATATTGAAAGGGTTATGAAACGCGTGGATACATAAATGTTTCAACAACACATGGTGTTAAAAATATATGAAACCACTCATTTGTAAAAAAATTAAAAAGTAAATCTGAAATGGTTGCTCTTCAAAAGGTGGATATATAAATGTTTCCTAAAACCGTTCATTGGTAAAACTTAAATGGCTTCTCTCCACTTCTCTCTATGGGACATGTTAAATTTTGATATAATTACACACGGCATCATCACTATAAAATGTAAAAAATTAATGTAAATGTAAATGTTAAAACAAAAGTAATCTTTTCTGGATTTGCTAAATTATAGTTAGTGGCAATTGGTAAGTTGATCTAGTAATTTCTTAATCATGTTATGCAAAAGTGAAAAAGTAAACAGGGTAAATTGATGAATTAATAAATGCAAGAGAGTTAATTAGGCAAATCTCATTCATCCATTTGAATGTAAGACGAAGAATATGCTAGCATCTTGAATTAGTGGCCATCAGATTAAATTTTGTAATTAAAAAGATGATTAATTGAGCTATTCCAATAAGGGGATGCCTATCGACTTAATTATGTTATAATAAGAATATAAATATAAAATATAATATAGTCAAATATATATTTGATTGTATATGACTATGTATAACATACTAAAAATAAAATTTTAAATAAAAAATATTGTGGATATAATTATTTATCTACATAAGTCATATTAATATTATTTATCTTATATTATTATGATCTAAGTAATATCATTGAAATGAAAATGTTGACATATTATGTTTGAGAATGTTTGATTTTGGTTAGCCATGGTTGACTATATTGACTTTCATTGAATATTAAATTTGGTTGACTATCATTGATATGTTTCACTATTGTTGAGTATCTTTGACTATGATTGATTATGGTTGACCTTGGTGATTCATAGTTGATTTTGGTTGACTTTTCTTAACCATGATTGCTTATAGTTGACCATGTTTGACTATGGTTAATGTTGGTTGACCATGTTTGAAATGCTTGAATATGGATGGACATGGTTGAACATGGTTGACCTGGGTTAACGACATTTGACTATGATTAACCATGGTTGACTATGGTTGATAATGTTTGGCCATGGTTGGCCATTTTTAACCTTGGTTGAACATAATTGACCATATTTGACTATAATTAACCATGGTTGACTATAGTTGACCATGGTTGACTATGGTTGACCATGTTTGACTATGGTTTACTATGTTTGACCATGTTTAACCATAATTGATTATGGTTAACCATGTGTTACCATAGTCCATTATGGTTCACCATGTTTGACTATGCTTAACGATGGCTTGACCATTGTTGATTATGTCTGATCATTGTTAACCATGGTTGGCCACCTTTAATATGGTTGACCATGTTTGAGCATTGTTGACTATAATTAAATAAGGGTGACTATGGTTGACCATGTTTGACAATGGTAAACCATGTTTCACTATGGTTGATTTTGATAGAGCATGTTTAACTATGCTTGACTTTGGCTGATCATGTTTGATTATGGTTAATTGTAGTTGACCATATTTGAAGGCCATTCTAAAATCAATTGCACATTTGGGCCCTTATATGGGCAAGAAATAAATGAATGGTTGACTTTTCATCTTGATTGACTTATGTCAATTTACTATGTTCCTTAATGACTATGTCACAACTTGACATTACTTAAGGGTTATGTGGCATTGTGACATTCCTTAAGGGTTATGTTAGATTGTGACAACCTTCATGGCTATGTCACATTGTAATGTTCATCAACGTTTATGTTGGATTACACCATTCCTTAATGGTTATGTCACATTATGACATTCATCTTGGTTAACTTATGTTAAATTACTACATTCCGCGATGGTCATGTTGCATTGTGGTGTTCATTAAGGGTTACGTAACATTGTGACATTAAGAGGTCAACAACATTATTAGTGTCCTTAATATATGCCTATCAATATTCATTGAGGGTTGTGCTAGATTGTGACATTCCTCAAGGATTTTGTTGGATTACAAATTTCCTCATTGGTTATGGCACATTGTGACATTCATTTTTGTTGACTTATGTTGAAATGCTGCATTCCTTAATGATTATGTTGCATCGTGAATTTCATCAAGGGTTATGCCTCATTTTGATTATGATTGGCCATGGTTGACTATGGTTGATCTGTAAATGTGTTGACCTGCATAGAATAGATCTAGCTAAAAAATGATACACACATTTGTAGAGAGAATTGGAAAAAGAAGAAGAAGGAGAGAAAGAATGGAAAGAATTCTCATTAACCATTGTGAATAATGAATAATTTACACATGATATACTATGTATAACTCAATGAGTTCTACTTGAGGTGAACCAAGTCGCTATAGTGGTGGTCTATGTTGATCTGGACACATACCAACAGTTACGGGAGTGAACTGCCACCTATTCTAGTCTCTCAGGTAGTTACGGGAGTGAACTGCCAACTAGTTGAGTTAACTAGTCAACTAGTCTTCAGTTAACTGACTGAATAGAAAGTAGTGAGGAGTTAACTCAAGGAATCAAGGCTAATGTGCCCCTTTGGTGATGATACCAAGGCAAGGTAAAATTAGCATGGTGATGATCCCAATGATGCATGGTGATGATCCCAATGCAACATCTAAACTCAACTCAACTAGTCAAACTGAAGTGTGAACTGAAAGAGAATATTCTCCAGGTGGAATATTCTCTCCTAAAATATAGGAGACTGGATAATGACTAATTATGACTAATAAACAAATAAGAACCTTAGGAAAAATAAATCCTAGGTGTGTGTGAAGTAACTCCAACACCCCCCCTGAACATCACTATGGTGAAAATAAAGATTGGGTCTCGGCAACGAGGCCATGTTAGGTACCCAAGTACAAAAGATACACTGAAAATAAAGTGAGGAAAGAGGGAAAACATCATGGGAAACCACCCCCCTCAAGGTACAATGTATGTAAAAAATAAGAACTACAATTGCTAGGCAACTGTGTCCTTTACTCCAAGACGACCTTGTAGAGAATGAAATTTATGCTCAGTGAAGGTCTTGGTGAAAATGTCTGTCGTCTGTTCTGCTGAAGGACAGACCTGTAAGTTGATGATCCCCTCGTGTACTAAGTCCCGAATGTAGTGCATGTGGATCTCAATATGCTTCGTCCTCTGCCTCTGAACTGGATCTCTGCAGAACTTTAGAGTTATCTGGTTGTCACACCAGATGACGATCGACTGATGAAACTGAATGCCCAACTCAGTGAGAAAATGTTGTAGCCACATAGTCTGAATGTTATGTTAACTACCCCTCTATACTCTACCTCGACTGAAGATAGAGCAATGGCAGCTTGCTTCTTGCTCGACCAAAAGATAGGCCCGGAACCAAGACTGAGTGAGTAACCAGATGTGGAATTGCAATCAATGCTATCGCCAGCGCAGTCGAAATCAGTAAAACCAATGAGATCTAATGTAGAGTCTGCTGCATAATGAATCCCAAAGGTGATGGTGCCCTATATGTATCGAAGGATACGCTTTGCAGCTTTCCAATGTAGCTCATGCGGATCTTGCACGAACCTGGAAACTACGCCAACTACATATGAGAGGTCTGGTTTGGAGTGTGTGAGATACAACAAGCTCCCCACTAGCTGTCTGTATAGTGTGCTGTCAACCAGTGGAGTCTCCTCGCCATCCTCAAGTTTGACTCCTGATAGGAAAGGAGTCGAAGCAGACTTGCAGTCTGTCATGTGAAATCTCTCAAGGAGATCTCATGCATACTTGGCTTGAGACAGTTTGATGCCTGATGCATCCTGACTGATCTTAAATCCAAGGAAGAAGTGTAGCGGACCCATGTCCGTCATAAAAAACCTATCATGAAGAATCCTCTTGACTACAACTATTGTTGAAGTCGAGAAACCGATGATCATCAAATCATCGACATACATAAATAAAAGTAGAAGTGAATCAGCCGTCCTGAGCATGTATACATTTGGGTCTGATTTACAATGTACAAATTTCTGTGACAACAAGTACGAGTACATCTTGGCATACCATGCCCTTAGAGCTTGCTTGAGGCCATAAAGTGACTTCTTCATTCGACAGACCAAAGATGAGTCCTGCATAAATCCCTGGGGCTGCTCAATGTAGATCTCCTCAGAGAGATTACTGTGAAGAAATGCTTTCTTCACGTCCATCTGATGGACTTCCTATCCCTTGGTTGCCGCAATGGCAAGTGCCAATCTTATGGAATCCATCTTCGCTACTGGAGCGAAGGTCTCATCATAATCAATACCATGAACCTGCTGAAAGCCTTTAGCGACAAGCTTGGCTTTGTATCTGTTGACCTGTTCATCCACTGTGCTCTTAGTGCTGTAGACCCATATGCATCTGACAAGTTTCCTCCCAGAAGGAAGGGGAACCAGATCCCAAGTTTGGTTCTTGAGGATGGAGTTGTACTCCTCCTACATGGCAAATTCCCAAAAGGAATTTCCAACAACCTCGCCATAAGACTGTGGATATGAAGACTGAACCAAGAAAAAATGCCTGTAAGGCAATGATTTAGTGGCAGTGAGTGCAATAGGAGGCTCCTTAAAATAATATCGAGTCCTCCTAGTATCGGCTGGATCACCAACGAGATCCCCTGCATCCTGAATAGTAGTTTGTGCCCACTTGGGCCTTTGCTCTGGCTCTGCAACTGCATCTGGATGATCTGACTCTGCATCTGACTATACTGACTCTGAATCTGAATCATCTGAGTCCTATGAATCATAACTCTCGTTTGAAGAAGAGTCAACATGTGCATGCTCATCATCTCGGACAGGTGGAAGAGTGAAGGTGTTTGCATGCGACTGCTGAGGTACATGTGAGACACTTTCCTCGAATTGGACACTACGCTTAATGATGAGTCGGTCTGAGGAAATATCAATAAGACGATATCCCTTCACACCATTGGGGTATCCAACAAAGATGCACTTAGTGCTCTGTGGATCAAGTGCCTTCCTCTTTTCAGAGGGAATGCGGGCCCATGCACGAGAACCAAAAATGCGAAAGTGGGTCACTTCTGGTTTGAGGTCGCTCCAAGCCTCGTAGGGGGTCTTATCCTTGACAGATCTATGGGGAGATCTGTTTTGGATGTATGTTTCACAGTTAAGTGGTTCAGCCCATAGTATCTGTGGTAGTGAATTTGCATGCAACATGCAAGATGCCATCTCCTTTAGAGATCGGTTTTTCCACTCAACAACTCCGTTTTGCTGCGGAGTGTAAGGAATTGTATGCTGCAACTGAATCCCTGCCTCATGGAAAAGATTGTGAATCTCATGATTCACATAATCTCCCCCATTATTAGTTTGGAGGACTTTGATCTTCTTTTCGGACTATGTCTCAACCAAATCTTTGAAATCTTTGAGGTGTTGAAAGACCTCAGATTTTGCCTGAGAAAGTAGATCTAAGTAAAACATGAGAAATCATAAAAAGGAATGAGAACAAACCTCGCTTTGCTAATCGATGGACGCGGAAAATGACCCATGAGGTCACTGTGGATCAGATCTAAAGGTGCAAAAACTCGCTGAGACTTTCCTTTGACGAATTTCTCTTGAGGTTGTTTTCCGAGAACACATCCCTCACATACTCCCTTGGAGAAATGAATGTCCGGTAGACCATCAAATAATTTGTGCTTGCTAAGTTGTTGCATGTATATGAAATTCAAATGTCCAAACCTTTTGTGCCATATCCTACTACTTTCATCATCATGAGTAAGTAGTAAAGCAGAATCAGGTTCAATGAATTCAGAAAATGTATACAATCTAGACTGATGATTTACCTCATCGATGGAAACCCTGGAGTTGGTTTGCATGTCATATATGTCCACAGAATTTGGTGTGAATACGACTTTCTTTCCAGTGCCAGAATTCGTCATCTGATACACGGAGAGAAGGTTGACAGAAAGCTTGGGAACATGCAACACGTTCTCGAAGCTTCCGTTGGTGAGTTCAATCCTTCCTTTGCCGGTGACTTCGACAGAAGAGCTGTCCCCCATCAGAATAGGAGGACCTTTGCATGCATCCAAAGAAGAATATACTGCTTCTGAGGCATCCATGTGATGTGATGCTCCTAAATCTATGATTTAAGCATTGAGAGAGGAGTTGATGGCAATCAAGGCATGGCTAGAATTGCCTTTCTTGGAATTCAGATCTTCTTGCTTCTTCTTTTTTGCACCCTCGGGGATGCGATCTCCAAGGTTGTTTTGCTGAAGTATCTGAGAAATCATATCTATTTGCTTTTGCATGCATGTGGATTCCGAATGGAATCCTTTGTGACAGTATGTTCATTTCTCTCATTTTCTTCCCTTTTCTCTTTTGGATCCAGAGGCATCGATGAAGGGTTTTGTGTACCCTTCCTTCTTCGTATGTGCATGAGATTTCCTCTTATCTTTATCTTTAGATTTATGATATTTGTGGTTTCCATCATGCACAGTGATTGCATGCGCCCTTGGGCCTTTGATTGCACCCATGTTGATGAGCTTGGTTTGCTCTTGTGTCAAGGATTCGATAAAGTCCTCAAGAGAAGGCATCTTCCAGGTGGCTCCAGAGGCGAATCTGATAGTATGGAATGTGGATATGAATATAGAGAATTCAGGTCCAATCTTGGAGAGAATGGTGAGAACCATTTGTTTCTCCTCCTGGTGAGAATGTGGATATCCCTGCAAGCTTTGGGTTGTGACAGTAAATCCTTGAATTTTGTAAAGAAATCTTGGATATTCTCGAAGCTTTTTGGATCCAATGTGAGAAGCTCCACCTCCAGCATGTGTCCCCTCATCTCATCCTGTTTTCCAAAGAGCCCTTCCAAGATGGTCCAGGCTTCATTGGGAGACTTACAGGAAGATATATGAAAAAGGAGATCGGGATAAATAAGACTGCAAATTGTTCTGAGTGCCTCATCCATGCGATTTAAGTACTTGGATTTTTCTATGGCTGATGTCGGTTCTGTATCTGTATTCATGGTTAACCTATACAACCCTCTAGATTGAGGATGTATGGCTATTTTATCCTTCCATGCAAAAATAGTTGTAAGCTGTAAGAATGAATTCTTTTTGGAATTCCATCTTTCCGCTGTCTTCAATCTTTTGTACCTACAATTTTTTTTTTTGGTGTAGCTTTTTCTTAGCACTCCATCGGCTCTAATACCATGTAAATGTGTTGACCTACACATAATAGATCTAGCTAAACAATGATACACACATTTGCAGAGAGAATTGGAAAAAGAAGAAGAAGGAGAGAAAGAATGGAAATAATTCTCATTAACCGTTGTGAATAATGAATAATTTACACATGATATATTCTGTATAACTCAATGAGTTCGACTTGAGGTGAACCAAGTCATCATAGTGGTGGTATAGAGTGATCTGAACACACACCAACAGTTACGGGAGTGAACTGACACCTATTTTAGTCTCTCAGGCAGTTACGGGAGTGAACTGCCACCTAGTTGAGTTAACTAGTCAACTAGTCTCCAGTTAACTAACTGAATGGAAAGTAGTGAGGAGTTAACTCAAGGAATCAAGGCTAATGCGCCCGTTTGGTTATGATACCAAGGCAAGGTTGAATTAGCATGGTGATTATCCCAATGTTTCATGGTGATGATCCCAATGCAACATCTAAACTCAACTCAACTAGTCAAACTGAAGTGTGAACTGAAAGAGAATATTCTCCAGGTGGAATATTCTCTCCTAAAATATAGGACACTGGATAATGACTAATTATGACTAATAAACAAATAAAAACCTTAGGAAAAAGAAATCCTAGGTGTGTGTGAAGTAACTCCAACATGATCATGTTTGATTGTGGTTTACCATAATGTTCATGGTTGACCATGGTCTACTATTGATGACTATGTTCACTAGTTGAGCATAGTCGAATTTGGTCATCCATGGTTGAATATTGATGCTAATGGTTGATTACTATTAACTATAGTAGGACATGCATACATGGATTTACCATGGTTGACCATGTTTGACTATGTATAATGATGTTTGACTATGGTTTGACCATGTTTGACTCTGGTTGACCATGTTTCAATATTTAATCAAATTACAACATGAATATTTTGACTTTGTAACTTACCCAAACCCATGAAAGGTCCATTACTTGCGAAAATACACATAAAATTTGAAATTTTATGCTAACTAATCTTGTAGCTTACCAACAATAGGAATACACACATATTTAACCATTTGGCTACCATTAATTAAATGCAGCCACAACATACTAAATAAACATGAATGCAACTAATAAATTTATCACAACAACATATAATTCATCCTCATGCACAAAGTAAAAATGCATAGCAGTTAAGTCATAAATAACTTTGAAAAACAAATAAACACTTATGTTTTTAAAACAATTATGCAACCAGTTTCTTGGGATATATGTTCCAACCAACCATACACTTTTTGTTCTAGATATGAACAACAAGTCAACATCGAGTTGGGGCTATGAATCCACAAAAGAGGGGTGTCTCTCATAATTCACTTACAACTCAGATATCATAGAACCCACTAGTATTCGCCTACAACTATCTTGATTTCCACCAGCTCTTTTCCTTTCTCCCTACCCAACCCAAGGAATGTACCACTACATTGATATCAGTCCATCAGAATTCCCATTGATTTCTTAGCATCTCTCTGGCACACGTAATGAGGAATATTACTACTAGGAACTCAAAGGAATTCATTGCTAAGAAAACTACCAGTAAAACAACAACAATCACTTGTTGTTATAGTGCAAGTCACACAAGAGTTCACTCTTCAGGCCCAACAACCAGGTTCTTCTAAAAGCTTGAAAATTTTCTCCTTCAGTCTTTAGTAGCTCCAAAAATGCTCTATAGTTTTCCCTCCATTGTTGTTCCATCTCTAGAGCTCTTCTTTTTCCCGCTCTCTCCTTGCTCATGCAAAAATGTGACTATCTCCAACTGCGTATTTTTCCCATACAAATTTCTTCTCCTTTCCCCAACAAGTTGACTCACACTCATCCTCAAACTGATTGTACCCAACCTCATGTTGCCAATAACTATGGGATGTGAATTATCACATCCAACCTCTTACATGAGTTTAATGATTGGGTTCTCATACACCGAAACAAAAAATATAAGTTTATCTCCAATGATAATAAAATTGAAGAAAGTGGGTTTGGATTAATACCCATAAAATAATTCCCCCCTTGAACCCCTCTTAGAAACTCCTTTCTCTAATGGAAAACTTATCCCCCATCTCTTTCCATGTCCCCCAGTAGTCGGCAACACATTTTATTTATTAAAATTTATAAATACAATTCACATATTACATTGCTTAGCCGTAGCCACATTTCATATCTACATTATGCATTAATTAAACTAAGGATTATCGTGGGGTTGTTTGTAGTGTAGCTAGAGAGGTAGTGGGGGGGGGAGGGGGGGCGGGGGGGACCATAGTGATAATACTGGAAGTCATTCAATGTAAGGTGGACTAGGTCCACTGTGGTATTAAATAAGGCCCACTATGGTTTTTGGATAGAATAAATGGGTAGTTAGAGATAATAAATGGGCTTTCTAGAAGATACCTTCTCTAGAAGGTTCCTAGGAGATAGAGAATGTTATATAAGGAAGTGTAAGAAATGTAATTGACATGATGAAAAATATTGTTGATGTATAAGAAAGTATTGCTTGAGGAGTTTTATCCTTCCTGAAGGATTAATAGATGGTGTTACCCTACCGCAAGGGTTTTCTATATTCTTGTGTTCAGTGTTTGAATGAATGGTTTTATTTTATTCTTGGTTATTTATGAATCTCATTTGCAAATCTAGTATTGGTATACACCATTTGGTATCAAAGCTCTTTCCTTGGGCAAGAAGAGAAGATTTTTTTGGTTATTTTTTGTAGAAATTTTTAAGAAAAAAGGGGCCGACGTACTTCAATCTCAGATATGAGACTTTTTGCTTGGAATTTTCAAAAAGTAATTGGATATTTGGGTTCCTCTCGGAAAAATACCCAATTTCAAACAAAAATCAGCCGAAAGAGAGTATGGGAAGTAAAGTTATGAGCATTTTAAATTCAATAGTTTTTCAGGGTTTTTCCGGAAAAAGCCGCGATTTTCTACAATATGTTATTTTTAAAACCTAGTTTTGTTGCATATTTATTCCCAACGAGATGATTTTTACTGGAAAATATAATGGCCCTATTATTGTATAATTCATAAAAGACAGGAAGTTATCTTGGAAAGAGAAGTGGAAATATTGGGTAGAGTATAAATTACAAGGTGATGCTGCCATTTGGTGGAAGTCACATTGTTATAGCCAATTGATGAAACTTTCTGATGAAGCATTTGAAAAATTACTTTTAGATAAATGGCCTCATATTGATAAAGGGAGAAACAAGGGTTTATGTGGAAAATCTATTTACAAGTTCATGGTTGTATTCATAAAGAAAATTTCATTGTTTCTATTAACCCTAGTTGCCAACAAAATTTTATTGATGTTCAGTTGGTTAATAAATTGCAAATTCCTGCAAAGAATATCCACAACACACAGGTTGAGGGGGAAACTGTTCAATTTTTTAAATATCTAAAGAATACCATGGATAAATATGTGTTGCATTCTTATTTTCATGCTATAGATATGCTTGATATGGATATTTTTTTGGGATATCCCTGGATAGAATCAGCTGGTACAATTAATATTAATGTGTAAAAGATGTTTTTGAAGATGCAGTACAAGAAAAAGAAAATCACATTGTAGGATGTGTCTCTTAGTAAGTTATAAGTCCCCATGATGATCAACACAAAATTTATTGTACAATCAAAAGTGGAGTCAGAGGTCGAGTCTACAAAAGTGGATGAAGCAAAGCCACATGAAGAAAACGGTAAAGAAGTTAAGGATTTTATTGACTCAAAGGCACAAGGAGTTGGATATTTGAAGAAAAAGGAACGAATTCCTATATGTTTTGTATATTTCCATCCACATCATATCGAGAAACAACAATAATAATGAAAATGGCATGAGCATCCACACACTTATGCACTAGTGAGGAACCAGAAAGGACACCAATCAAGAGGTGCATGGAAGACTACCAACACTACAGGAAGACATTGAGCTTGTGAACCAATCCCATGGCATCACTGGCATGATGGAGAACAAAGTGGAAAGGAAACAATTGGACATCATTTCCATCTTCCATTAGGATGGATGGATGGTCATACTTGGTCCCAGTTGTCTACAATTCTCAACCGATCATATCATATGGTCTCTTCTCATGTTTTGGGGAAGAAACATGCTTAAGGGGGGTGGAATGCAATATACCTAGGGAGGTAATATGGGTGGTAATACGGGAGGTATGCAATGGGAAGGGGGTTATATATTAAGAGTGGAGGTCATTCAATGTAAGGTGGAATAGGTCCACCATGGTATTAAATAAGACCAACTATGGTAGTTGGATAGAATAAATGGGTAGTTAGAGATAATTGTAACACCCTGTTTCCCCCAGTTTGTAAAAATAACTGGACTGGCCCAGAACTGTGGCAAACTCAGAAATGTGAATATGTGATGTGAATGGACCTTGTGGAAAAGGGTTGATGAATGTGAATAAAATTATGAATTTATATTGCAGGACTGCTGAGAGGGGATGTGCTGAAAAAGAGACCACGATGGCAGTGGAAGGCACCTGGAAAGGTGGCGTTAACTTCCACCGAGAATTAATACCATATTTGGACTCCACTGGCCCGGAGAACCAAAAGCGTCTCGCTGGCCCTGAATTAAATGTCTCGTAGGCTGGTAGGTAGATGGCTCCTTAGGAATTAATGAGGGATGGGGAGGTGAACCGCCCATCCGTAGAGCCGTCAGACTTGACCAGTGTGAGGGAAATCGCGCCACACGCAACCTCACAAGAGGATAAGGCGTGGGGGAGAAACGATTGGGGGCAGACGCGAGGGGAGAACTATAGCCATATGTAGAGTGAGTGATAACAGAGAGGAAGGAGAGTAACCTTCGCTTCTGGTCACTGGAAAACAGAGACGCAGTCTCGCAGCATCGTGGTCTCAGCTCGGGGGTGGCTAGTGGTAAATCCGTTGGGAGTCGCTGAGCCTACGGTTGGGTGGAAATGAGCACTCCTCTCAGTAGTTGCATAACCCTTGGTGTTATTTTATGATAAGTGTTTTTCCTTTGACATCTTGAAATATATGTATGCTGACATTTATGATCATAAGCTGTGAAATTGTGAATGACTTCATTATAAGAATGTCTGTATGGTATCTTGATCAGTACTGGTAGTCGTATGTTTATATGGAAAGACTACGTGTGGCTTATGATCTCTTAAATTGATATTTATATGCATGCTGATCTAATTTAGACTTCACACCTGGTTCTCAGGAGAGAGATACCCTTAACTTCCTCAAATAGTACCTTGGGTAAACCTCCCCATAGAGATACCTTTCTTGAAAAAGCCATCAAGAACCTAGAAAAGGACGTGAAGGCGCAAGGCCTTAAGAAATCCCTGATAAGTATCGAATCGACGGACGAGATCCCGTCGAGAGATCTGTGGTCACTCACGACCATCAGATCAAAAGACGAAGCTGGAAAGTTAAGTACCTTAACCCTCAATAGGTGTTGATCGACGGATGAGATCCTGTTGGGAAATCTGCAGTCACACATGACCGTTAGATTGGTAGGAGAAAGTAGGGTGTTAAATGCATTACCACTTGGTCTCTCTGTGTCTTTGTGGGTAGCGAAGAGATTTGGATCGTAGATCCCCAAGGTCCATGAGAACATCGGGACCATTGATTTTCCCACGTCCAAAAAGTCGTGGGAGAATGCACAAGTTAGGAACCTGTCTGAGCCGTCAGATCTTGGCTGAAAAACCCGACAGCCGTTGGATCTGTCAGGAGATACCCAAGGGTTAAACCCCCAGTGAATAAGGGCAAAAGCCCTGAAATAGATCTGGACCGTCTGAATAACGGAGGCCACGTGTCAAGAGATTTCCCATTTCGGGAAATCGGGAGTTGAGAACTCGGGAGTTCTGGTGATGAGAGATCGAGACTTTCCATTGTGGAAACCCCAGGACAGATCTGGACTGTCTGACTTAAGGAGGCCACGTGTCAAGAGATTTCCCATTTCGGGAAATCGGGAGTCGAGAACTCGGGAGTTCTGGTGATGAGAGATCGGGACTTTCCATTTTGGAAACCCCGGGATAGATCTGGACCATCCGATTTAAGGAGGCCACGTGTCAAGAGATTTCCCATTTCGGGAAATCGGGAGTCGAGAACTCGGGAGTTCTAGTGATGAGAGATCAGGACTTTCCATTGTGGAAACCCTGGGATAGATCTGGACCGTCCGATTTAAGGAGGCCACGTGTCAAGAGATTACCCATTTCGGGAAATCAGGAGTCGAGAACTCAGGAGTTCTCGTGATGAGAGATCGAGACTTTCCATTGTGGAAACCCCAGGACAGATTTGGACCATCTGATTTAAGGAGGCCATGTGTCGTGAGATTACCCATTTCGGGAAATCAGGAATCGTGAATTCGGGAGTCCTGGTGACGAGAGATTTAGATTTTCCATGGTGGAAACCCCGGGACAGATCTGGACCGTCCGATTTAAGGAGGTCACGTGTCATGAGATTACCCATTTTAGGAAATTGGGAATCATGAATTCGGGAGTCCTGGTGACGAGAGATCGGGATTTTCCATGGGGGAAATCCTGGGATAGATCTGGACCGTCTGATTTAAGGAGGTCACGTGTCATGAGATTACCCATTTCGAGAAATCGGGAATCGCAAACTCGGGAATCCTGGTGACGAGAGATTGGGACTTTCCATGGTGGAAACCTCGGGACAGATCTGGACCGTCCGATTTAAGGAGGCCACGTGTCGAGAGATTAACCACATCGAGAAACCAGGGATCAAGGATTCGGGAGTCCCGTGGTCGAGAGTTTAGACTCTCGTGATGATAAGTCCTGATGAACGGACGAGATTCCTTCGGGGAACCTCAGGGTCTATAATGATCGTCAGATGTGGAGAAGAGACGTCAACTTTAAGCCAGTGCGTGAATGCACCTTAGGGTAAGTGGCGAGCATATCTGGATGACCAAGGTCC
>ML780466.1:165002-183036 GCA_009831015.1 Picea engelmannii
AAATAAAATAACATTACTAATCTAAATCACAACTAATGGCCTAAAGCCGACATAAATAAAATAACATTACTAATCTAATATGCCCCAATTAAGTGGTAATGAGCCAATATTAGGGCTTAACATGCCGCCCTTGGAGCTTGCTTGAGTCCATATAGAGATTTCTTCAATCTTCAAACATGAGTGTCTCTGGAATGTACCTCGAATCCTTGAGGTTGTTCAATATACACTTCTTATTCAATAGCTCCGTTGAGAAAGGCTATCTTTGCATCCATCTGGTGTAGATTCGATCCCATGGAAGCGACAAGAGATATGATAGCTCTGATGGAGGTATACCTTGCCACCAGAGAAAAGGTTTCATCATAATCTTCTCCCTCCTTCTGGGAGAACCCTCTGTCCACGAATCTTGCCTTGTATTTATCCACGCTTCCGTCTGCTACATGTTTGATCTTGTATACCCATTTTGAGGTTACCACTGATTTTTATTTAGGTCTGGGTACAATTTCCCATACTTCATTTTTCATAATGGAGTGATGTTCTTCCTCCATAGCTTCTTTCCATTGTCCCTTTTGGACTGCTTCTTCGAATGTAGTAGGTTCTTCATCTAGAAGCTTTGTCATGTATGCTGCATAACTTGAGAATATTTTCGGTATTTTACTCTTCTTGGATGTTCCTTCTGGAACGTTGATTCTTTCTGCGTCTTGTAATGTGGCTTCAAGCCAGGCTGGTCATTTCTTGTTCTTTGGTATATTATTTGGATCAATGTTTTCACATGGCTCCATAGGATGATCATGTTGATCCTTTTCGTTATTTTCTCTTTCTGTGTTTTCTTCATTTGGTTCTTCAATTTCTTCTTCTTCTATAGTTTCTTCAATAGATTTTCTGAAGGCCATCCTTTCATTGAACATTACATCTCTTCTTACTTCTATTTTGTGTTGTTCTGGAATATATATTCTATAGGCTTTGGATGAATCACTATATTCCAAAAATATCCCCTTCTTTCCTGAGGGTTCTAGTTTATTCCTTTTATCTTTGGGAATATGAGAGTAAACTGGACATCCAAATATTCTTAGATTTTCTATGTTAGGTTTCTTACCCGAGAATGCTTCTTCTGGTGTCATGTCCTTCAATATGCGATGAGGGATTTTGTTCTGTACATATATTGCCATCATTGCTGCTTCTCCCCATAGAAACATGGATAGATCTTGATCGTTCAATAGGGCTTTTACTGTCTCTTCGATAGATCTATTCTTTCTTTCTGCTACCCCGTTTTGTTGAGGATTTTGAGGAACAATCAGCTCCCTCCTAATCCCTGTTGATTTGCAGAATGCAACGAACTCCTTCGAGGTGTATTCTCCTCCATTATATGTTCTTAATGTCTTGAAATTCTTGTTCACAAGGTTTTCTATTTCTTCCTTGAATTCTTGGAACTTGTTGAATACTTTGTATTTTGATTTTAGTAGATACAACCACGTCTTTCTTGAATAGTCATCTATGAAGGTTACATAGTAGAGAGATCCTCCTAAAGATATGACTGGCATTGGACCGCAAACATCCGAGTGTATTAGATATAAGGTTTTCTTAGATCTGTTGTTGTTGCTTGGGAATGGTTTCTTGATATTCTTCCCAAGGGCACATCCTTTGCAAATTCCTTCATGTGTGGATTTCAATTCTGGTATTCCTTCAATCATTTTTATGAGGAAAGGTAATGCTTGATAATTGATATGAGTGTACCTTCTATGCCAAATCTCATTAGGGTTGACTTCATCATGTACTAGAGCTTCTTCATTTCATTCTAGTAGTCTATATGGATTTCCTTCACGTCTTCTAATAACCCTAGCATCTTCTATGCTGGAATTCTTATGCCATGATAACACCTTTCCATCCATGAAGGCTATTCTATTTCCTTTGTCTTCTAGACATGATATTGATACAAGATTCTTTTCTAAACGAGGTACATATAAAAAATTGCTTAAGTGAACATGATTACCTGATTCCAACTTGACGGAGGCTTGTCCAAATCCTTCGATGGGGTAAGTGCTTTTGTCTCCAAGCTCCACTTTGTATGATGTATTTCTCTCATTTAGATTTGAGAATATAGCTTGATATCCCGTCATGTGCCTGGAAGCTCCACTGTCAATTATCCACATATCATCTTCAATCATCCCGGTAAGTGCTGAGTAGTGTAAGAGACTGATTGTTTCACACATGTCTTCGGTTGACTGGTAATTGGTCATGCCTTGATCCAAAACTTCAAATTCATCATTTCTGTCTTCTAAGAGAGCCAATAGGTGCACTGAGTCAGGGCGCATCTGAATATCTTCTCCTTGAGCGAGATGCTCCATCACAAGGTGCCAAATCTGAGAATTAGGGTTTCTGCAACTGTTTCTGCTAGCAACCCTAGCTGCAGTGCTTTAGAAACTGCTCCCGCTAGTAACCCTAGCAGCAGTTCCTCAATGAGTTCAATATCTAGTGGCTATGTTTCCTTCCAACATTTTAGGCTGACTGAAGGGGTGTGGGCTCATAACCTGTTAGAATATAGAAGATTGTGCTTGTTTTACCATTGAGGATACCCTCGTCACCCAACCAGGCCGAAGCCACCCTCCGAGCACCTTGACCTTGACGGAGAAGAGAATCCTAGTAGCAATCCAATAGCCAAGATAGGCTAATTCACCAAGCAAGAATAGAAACTAAGTTGAACAGATGATCCCACCCAGAAGCTAGCGCTCACTTTCCCAGCTCTCCTAGAAACTTGCGCACCAAAACTGCAACTTCTTGCGCAGATTTGGCTCTCTCTGCAACTGCTAAGATGATCAATAATGAGAACTGGCGCCCTATATTTATAGTGAACTGGGCAGGCTAACTGGGGCTGACTTCTCCTTTTGGGTATCAATAAATTCATTTTAAATGTATTTGTCCAGTCGACAACTTGTCTAGGGTTTCCTTCAATTCTTTGCTTCCTTCTGGAGGATTCTAGTCTCATCATAGGTCACAATAGAGGTTCATACCTCCCGAAGATACCATAATATTAACACTTCTTTGATGTCTAGTTGATGTTTTACAATGTTAATTTTTCCTAGTACTCCAGAATAATCATCATTCCCGAGGGATAATGATTCTTTGTTAAGTAGATAAAACATTTCTTCACAATCCTCTTTTATTTCCTTGGCCGCTCTTTTACTTTTGGCTATATTAGTCTCCCATGTATTTAATATTATGTCGCCTCTGATTTTCTCTTCAACAGTCAATCTGGGAGTCCTGGGAGTTACATATATTTCTTCCTTAGAAGATGACACAACCGCCTTTTGGAAAGTGACCCGGGCTGCAGTTGCCTCTCTTTCTATGAAATCAATATTCTCTAATGATTGATTTACTTCATGAAAATAATTTTGGACGATCTCTACATTAGAAAACAGGTTTTGTTGTGCTGCTTCCAGTTTCTGTTGCACTTCTAGTGCCCGAGCTTGAAACACTGTTATATTTATAGCCTTGCTTTCAGTAGAACTTAATTTATCTTGTAGCTTCCTTACTAACTCTTCTTGCTGAATGACCCGCCCTTGACTTGCTTGAGCAGTCTTGTGTATTTCTTCAAGATCAGATTTAAGTTGTTGAATTTCTTGTCTATATTTGGCTCTAGCCTATTCGATTCCTTTACTGACTTTGCTTTTGATATTATTCTCCGTATTCCTTATTTGATCTCGCAACTGACTTATCATCTGATTCCTCTACCTCAGCCTTTCTTTCAGATTATCAACAGAGAATAAATTGGTCATCGCAAAAGCTCCCAAAGAGCTTGCCACCTCTGTAGCAAAATCTTCATCTTCCAAATTTTGCCCATCTAATAATACTCTGTGCTTTTTTACCATTGTACCTTCTTTCGAGTGCATTTCTTGTTTCACCACAACTTTCCTCTTCTTACTAAAAAATAAGTCGGAGGGAGGTATCTCTTCAATAAGGATCGGGGTAAGATCACTTACATATATAACTTCGAGACTAGGAGTCCCAAAACTTGACTGTAAAGGGGTTAATGTTGTAATATGACAACATAACTCTGTGAATTGTGTTCCTTTTGTTGTTCTGGAGGTATCAGCAGGAGTAGTTGACGATAAAGGGAGTATCATTTGATTCTATTTTAGAAGTGTCTCGGATTTAAACTCTGTTTCAAACTCTGAATGTTATGCTTGCGAAGCTTCTAATCCTTGTGAATACACTTCAGGATTCTTTGGGCTTTCCTCAGTAGTCTGTTTACCAGAGGACTTTGGTTCAAAACCTGGAGGTATAATTCCTTTTTCTGGAGGAGTGATTATTGATTCTCCCTGTAGTATCTTGGGCAACCCACTTTGTCTGTGTTTTTTGGAAAGTGAAAAAGTTGGCCTGTAGGTCAGGGGGTAATGCTTGGACTCTGTCTAGTACCTCCTCATAAGCTCTGATTCCTTTGAATATGTCATCACAAGGGGAGTATTCATGCTCATATGTTTTCATATTGCATTGAGCTAAGCGATTTCCCACAATTTGATATGAATCATGCCTTCTAAACTTGACATCTACCAGTTTGACTTCTTCCAAAGCTGCAGCCTCTACCTTGGAATGGCCAAAATTTATCAATGAAAACCTTCCAACCTGTAGAGGGAAAGATGGCCAGAATTTCTTCTGAGCTACTTTTAATTCTTTTCCGATGCCCCCTATTACTGTCTGGTAAGCCACTTCTCTACACACAAGTCTGTCAGGTAGAAACTTTGGGACAACATGAGGGGGAATTGAGCATCTAAACAGTCTAATATGAGATAAATTCTCTTCAATAAACCAATCTGCAACTGTTTTAAGGTTTTCCATAATTTTCTCTAAAATCCGAGGGGGTGGATAACCATATAATGTTTGATGCACAAGAATCGCTAGATCATGACAGATTTCATAAAAGAAATCTTTTACCTTTTCTTCCCATAATTTAGAATGATAAAAATGGATAGGTTCTGTGCAGGTTGGGTTCCAGTTCCAATTCATCAATGGAAATGGATTTATGTAACATATGGCATCCATGACATACACAGACATATCAAAGGATACAGGTTGGCCTTTTGACTTTGCTGTTTGGTACTCAACAATTTCTTTGGTTAGGTTATCTGACAAAATCTTAGCCCAATCGAAACTGAAACCCTCGGCTACCTCATGCATGATTGATACCCATTCCACCGGGAAATGAGTAGGGATTTTCCTTCCAAATAGCCTACATAACATCATTGCTATATAGACCATATATTCATTTAATGATGCAGTGGCATAAACACCATGAGAATGAACTCTAAATTTCCTGGAATTCCCCACCATGTTTTAACTATATCTGGGTAAGTTCGGTCAAATTCTACACATTCCTTTCGTTAAAAATCTTCTACGAATGTAGCATTATAAATATATTTAGAAACATGGGATATATTGTACATTACTTGAATGTTTTCTAGATTGAAAGACCCAATGAAGGCCTTTTGATGATTTATGATACTCCTGGTCTACACATCAGTGTTCTCCAGAGCCCATTTTATCATGTCATTGTATGGCATGAGCTTTGGTCGCGTAGCTATTTTATGAAGTTGAACCTCTGCTATAACTCTGAGTTTAGTTTTGAGCTTATCAATATTTTCGTCTCCATAATCATCTGGGAAATTTATGACTTCGTGCTCCAAGATTTCGAAAATCTGCATCGAGGCCCTGATTGAATCTACAACATGTGGTGTGGTGTCAAACAGAACATCCGAGTTCGGATTTGAGTCTTCACCGGCCTCATCACTCTTCTTCAACATTTTCCTGGGTGCCATGATGCCTGTGATAAAAAGAGAATACCCGTTATAGAGGAGAAGGCGTAATATTTTCTTGAGTAAAACTTACTACTTTGTTGAAAGTGAGAATGAAATTTGAAATAAAAACTTTTATTTACCCTCAGTCTACCCTTATTTGAGCGTGCTTCTACGGAAAATGAATTTATTTATTTTAATGAGGAGGATACAACTGGAGATATGTGCCTTATGCTATAAAATATTTCCGTTGATCCATAATAAATATTACCAAATTTCGGTGATTCGCGAGCGAGAGTTTTGGATGTAACAACATTGAAATATCCCGAAACACGAATGTGCGAAAAATCAATTTATATCATTAATTTTTGGTTAGAGGTTAAATTAAACATTCTTAAGAAGTTAATGTTTCCGGGACTTCATTCTTCATGTTTTTTGGGCGTGATGAATGATAAATTCCCGATTCCTGAAATTACGACTGGTTTAAATTTATATTAAGCAAGTTTAACCCTTTTTTTTTAATTAATCGTAATTAAATAAGGGTATCGTGACTTTGTATATCGGGATTTGGAGTTCATTGTCCGAGGAAAGATTTACGAAAAGCGATATTACGACAAGTTTTAATTAATGTTAAGCATTTTTAATCGTTTTAATTAACTCGGTTTAAATTTAAAATAATTTCGCGACTTTGCATTTCAGGATTTCAGAGTTCACTTTATGTCTAACTTTTTGTATTGCGAAACCCAAAAACCCGATACTTTGGAAGTTGTCTTAGTGCTTTGACTTTTTAAACAAAGGGCAGATCCAATATTTAAAAATCTTTTATACCATTGGATTAATCAGAAGGCTTCCTTCAACGATGGTGTCTAATGTGTTCTTGTTCTTTTTTTTATTTAAACAAAAATGAAACTTCTTTTAGTCTAAAATTTAATATATATATGTTTCAACACATTCTATGTATGCATGTGGTACATCGGATTTACTTAGTCACTTCATTAATTCAACATCCATCAACTAATCAGGCGTAAAACCACATTCATTCAGTCACATAACACAGTGTTACCGTGGTTCACCCCCTCCTGGCCTACGTCCACAAAGATTTGGCTCTAAGGATTTTATTATAGTTTGGAAATCTCCATACCGCGCATGGTTACAATCCTATTTCTTATTTCTTCCCACGGGCTCCTCGATCCCTACGAGGCTGACTAGATCGCACAAGGCTCCCCAGCTTGAGATATAACCCTCGAGATCGATTCACTCATGCCCTTTTTATCTCACCCACTTAGTAACTCGTATAGTCCCTACAATTCTCTTCCATTCTTTGTATATCTCGCCTCTCTCTCTCTCTAGTTCTCAAGATTTATGTATATATCTCTTCTCCCTTTATTTGGCTCACGATCGATTACAATATATTACAAAACCCTAACCCTAGCATCGTTAGGTATTCCATGCATGCGCACGTGCTACTTTTCCTTCCAACTGGCTCTTTCCTCTTGCATGCTTCTCTTCCAAAAATAGCCTTTCTTTCTGATTCAACCTACATCCAACATGCCCCCAACACTGACATGTGGCTCGTCCTGAGCCACCTAAAACTGGTGCGCTTCGTCGATCTCTCTTTTGATCGTTTGGAACTTCTCTATGAGCTCCACTGCTTGTGTTTGGGCCTGCATGGTCTTCTCCATAAGTGCTTCCAATACCTGCACTGCAATCTCATCGCTGGCCATCCATGCGCACTCTTCCTGGGTTTGTGCCATGTTTGTTTTTTCTTTTGCCACCTGTGCAATGACCTCTACTGCTCTCTCCTGGAGCAGTTCCATTTGATCCTGGCACTCCTTTTTCCATGTTTGCTCAACTATAATTTCTGCATGCAGGTTCTTCATATCCTGCGCTCCTTATATGCGCTTTGTGATCTACATTGTCTTTTGCCTCTGCTTGAGGTCCTAGATAGTTGCACTTATCCTTTCTTCTTCCTGGTCCCACTGCTGGACCTGTTGATCCTCTTCCAGCTTCGTCAGAGTTGCATTTCCTTCTCGAACAAGTCGATAACAGTGTGGACTTGTCCCTCTATCTCATTTATCTGCGTTGTTTCCTTCTTCTTCCTTTGTTCCTTCACCTCTAGTGGAGTGGTAGGCATGAGCTTCTCCCGGAGGTGCTCGATCTCCTGTCCGTATTGATCGATTGTATGCAAAATCTGATTAATCTTTTGTGTCACTGTGAGTTTGGTCGTCTTCGCGCTCTTTGGTATTTTTTCATAGGCTACGACCAATTCCTAATCTATCCTATCCTCATGGTCATTTTCATCTTTGGTCTCTAGCTTAGCCTGCTCGAGTACCAATTCCATCTTGTCTTGATTGTCCTTTTCTTGCTGGAATTCCACTGCTTCTGTGCGTGCGCATGACTGTACCTCCTATGGTATGCTGACTTGCAGTTTATACAAGGCCTTGTTTGGTATCTGCATCAATACCAACTGTATTTGGGCCAAGTCCTTTAGGGGTGTCTGCCTCATGATTTCATCCATGCGCAACATGTTGGGTGTGACGTGAAATTTGGAGCTCGGTTGTGCTGTCATCTGGATCTTATCCTGCTCACTTGATCTAGCATCGCCTCCTATCTGTGATGTTGATGGGACTATTCCTACACTACTACTGGTATTCTGTGTTTCTCTGAGCTGCTAGAGGAGCTGTCGCATTTATTCCATTTCTTCCTCAATCATGTCCCCTTGGAGCTAAGCATTGTCAAAATCCTTGACTGTGTGATCCTGGACCATTTGGTCCACCGTGTTCACATCGTCCTTGGTGATCGTGCATTCTGGGGGCGTTATGTGTGCCTTTGCCTTCTTGTACGCACCCCCTGTCTGGATGATTGGCCTCTTAGTCTGGACTTTCTCCTGCTGAGTAGAACTTGATGTGGTTCCCTGTGCTATCTCAATCTGTTTCTCTTGTACCTGTGGCCCCTGTGTGTTTTTATTCTTCCCCACCTGTGTTGCTTTCTTGGATGCCCCCCTTTTTCTATTGCACCTTGTTCTGACTTGTCCTTGGTTTCTTGGGCACTGTTATCTCTTCGGTAGGTCTTTGTTCCTATCTTACCTCCTCCTCCTCCTCCATTTCTGTGGATATTTCTTGATTAAGGACTGGAATCCTCCAGTCATCATCCCAATATTGGATGGCCATCTCTATGTCCTCCTCCTTGATGCAGTAGCACAGTTGTAGCCATTGATTGTCGGGATATTTCCGTTCCTGGATCCACATTGCATGTCTAGTGGATTTGAAGTTGGCTATGCCCTGATATTGTGCGATTTATTCCGGTGTCACCCTCCAAGTGTTGGTGATGCTCTCCTGTAGGACGTTGTGATATCCTTCAAATATGGCTGCATTTTCCTTTCTGTTCTTGGGGTCCGAAGCGGCCCCCAACGATAAGTATCATGCTCTGTGGAAAGGATTGGGTCTAGTGCCAAAGAATGAATACTTCATCTCCTTCCATCCAATCAAGGCTATCAATATGAGTATCCATGAATAGTGAAACTATGTCCCTAGATCTTGCGCATCCTTGCAGTCATCCAGGAACATATTCAACAAATAAGGGGCCCAGCTAAGTGTGGTTCCCTCCACACACTGTTCTGTAGCTACAACAAGCCCAACCGAGACTTCCTCCTTGCGGCATTTCCTAAGTAATTTGCATGCCATAATTTTTGTGGCCATTATTATCATGGTGTCACTAATACGCTTGATTATGATTTCGCGTGACCCCATTTCGGTACCATATTTCTTCTTCATTTCCTCGGCCAATGATTTCTCCTTCGTCTTGTCCTCAAGGAACTGCACGGGATCCTCACTCCGTGATGGAATCCCTATTATGTATGCAATAATCTCTAAGTATATTGAGACGAGTTGTTCTAGCCACAGGTATCCACCATGGGTGGCTGCCATCAACTTCTTGACGTGGTTGTTTGCATATTGTCCCCTCCCAAAGTGAGGGATGTCTAATAGGCCTAGGATGTCGTTTCTGTCTAGTCTAGCTGCCCATTGGACTGGTTAATTAATTGGTTTGCCAAAGGGTCCTATACCCACAGTTTGTAGGTAGACTTTCTTGGCGAACTTTGGGAACTTTTCCACGTCAGTCACATTGTGGTCTGAGTACCTCAATTTATCCATGTAGCCTAACATATTTCCTTTTATACGTACCCCTTCCAAAATGCACAACAAGACAATGGTTGTGTATTGGAATTACTAATACAATTGAGAGGGGGGGGGGGAGGTGAATCAATTATTACTGTGCATAAACAATTTTATGCCTATTAAAATATTATTAACCTTTTCCAAGTGATCATCAAGATTATGAAAGACATGAGAAACAAAAATAACAAATATAAAACACACATATGATATACGCAGAGACAGATATTCACGAGGAAACCCATAAAGGGAGAAAACCTCTTCTTCTTTGAATGATAGGTAGTCTTTTAAGTTTTGTACATAATATTTCTTTGAGAAACAACTCAAAATGAGGCTACAACCTCTTATTTAACAAGCTGCAACTTATACATATCACCAACCCTCTGGTTTCTCTAGCACCCACTAGAAGGAAGCACCAACTCCCTGAGTGTTCCAACACCAACTAGATGGAAGCATCAACTTCCAGTCACACATGCACCAACCTGTATAACAGAGAACAATGGTTCTCCCTTGCACTACCCTACCATCCTGGTTTTTCTGGCTACAACTAGATGGAAGATACAACTCCTTGTGTTCAAGCACCCACTTGAAACTCTGAGGACAAAAGTCCTCCCTAGCACCACCCTACCACCCTAAGATATAAATCTTTGCTTGCTGAAATTTATTACAGTGATACAATATTTATCAATGGCTTACCAGTCTCATCACTGTTCTTCTACACTACTCTTCTCTGCCTGCATCAGTGTCTTCCTGCTCCCACCTTCTTGCGCCTAAGTTCTCGTACAGTCTGTTGTTTTCACAATTTCTTCTCTGTCCAACTTATGTTCTTCATCTTTTCATTTTATCCCTCAGTTCATGCCATAATATTCATTGCTTACAGTTCGACTAATTTTTATAGAGAAACGCCAGCCTCTCTCTGTCACGACATTTTTCTTTTATTCCTTCTCTCATCATCTGTTACACTCCACATATCCAACGCTCAAGTCGAGAAACTAAAAAATGCTAAGGAATCATGATTCCAATGCTCAAGAACAATGATTCAACCGCTCAGGAACAATGATTCAGTTAGTGTAACTGAATTGTAACTGATCAAGAAATCATGAGATGAAACAACAACCCTTCGATCAGATTTGGTTTGATCAACATCATTGGATTATACGCGCAGATGCATTTTGACTTTTCAATGCATAACCTCTGATGTGGTGCCTAGCAGTGCTAGCTCCTTCCTCAATCTTCTGCTGATGTGACCTTGGGCGATGCACTCATGTGACCACGTGATTGCGGGCACTACCAAAGTTGGTTTGAGGGAAATCTTCTTTTCTCCCCGCAATTCACTACAGAGCTCCACGTATGCCTTTGGCAATACTGTGGTTTTGATTGTAGCCCACTCATGAAAAATTAAGACCCAAGCATGTTCTGACCACACAATGAGACAGGACAGTCAATATCACGATCTTGACAGTGCTCCTGAACTAACGGTTCAGATTTGTCGTTTCAAGTTCTGCGGATCAGATCTAACCTTCCTAAATCAACGACTGTGATTTATTCCGTGATACGGGATTTGAGAGTTTCAACTCTCAAACCCTGCTTTCCTCTTTACGTCAATCTTCCAGAATTGATGATCCGCGAACACCTGTCCTTCTCAATCGATGGCTCTGCCTCTACTTCGGGGATTTTACCTCTCAACTAGATCAACGGTCCTGTGTCCCCTTTCTTGATCAATGGTCGAGATCTGATTCATTGCTCCGGGCTTCAATGATTTCAATTATCAACCTTCACACTCTCCCAAAACTCTTTTAGCTGGAGTCCAATGATTCCTGCCATGTGTCCTCCTCAAATCAACGATCCTCATTCACTTCGGTACCTTGGCCTTCGAGAGATTCAACTCCTCTACACTTGCTTTCTCCTAGAGCATTTCACCTGGAGTCCATGATCTAACGACGCGTGTTCCCTTGAATCAGACGATTGAGGCTTACTTTGGGCCTTTACCTGAAATCCACATATTTACGCCACGTCTCTTCTGGATCAGACGGCCCAGATCCACTTCATACAATCTGACGCTTGATATTTACTACGGAGGATCTGGCGACTGAGATCTATTTCGGATGATCAGACGATCGAGATTTACTTTGGCTCTCCGGCTCTCTGGGCTTCGGGAGTTTCAGATCTCAACTGAAAAACTCTCGAAGTGATTTCTCTTTAGTTCATGATCCATCTCCACATATCCATCTGGATACGATGGTTGAAATTTAATCCAACTCTCTAGCTCTCTGGACTTCGTGGATTTAAAATCTCAAACTTTTCTCCCTCCTGAACTCATAGTCTACTGACATGTGTCTCCTGATGATCAACGAACCAGATTCTCCTCTTGGTGATGAATGATCTCATATTACTTCGGTTATTTCACCTCCTTTTGATCCATAAACTTTCGGAGTTGTGTATCTTACACCACCTGTCCTCCTTGGCGATGGGCGGTCCCAAATTACTTCTGGACTTCAGAACTTTGGTAAGTCCTCTCTGTTGCATGTGCAAAGCGTTAAGGCTCATGCACCTTGTTTTGATTAGACGGATGTTGGTCCTCTATGCTGTGATCCAATGGTCACTGTCACCCTCTCTCCTGAGCTTCTGATCTCTCTGACTTAGAAGGTTTTCTAAGTGTTCAAAGGTCTCAACCTTTTCTCCTCCGGCGAGTCTGTCTCTTGGACCTCGTCTGCACTTCTGGAAAGTGCTATCTCTTCTGAGCTTGATAATATTCATCACTATTGTTGTTTCCATCAATGACAAGCACACTCTTCCTATAAAACATGCCAACAATCTCCCCCTTTGGCATTGATGGAAACCATGAAAGGCTGCACTATTCTACTTAGACCTCTAACTGTAGCATCCAGACCACAAATTTTCTCCCCCTCTGACATCAATGTCAAAGAAAACTGAGAGTGACTCTATTCTCCCCCTGAAGACAGATACAATGAGCACTCTCCCCCTGATCAAATAGACCGTTTTAACTTGATAACAAGGTCATGCCCAACTTCTTCCATAGATACTCAAACTGAGATTTTGCAAGCGGTTTAGTGAAGATATCAACTATCTGTTCTGTAGAAGGAATATAATTCAGCTGAACAACTCTCTTTGTAACCTGCTCTTTGAGAAAATGATACTTTATTGGTATATTCTTAGTCTTTGAATGGAGAACAGGATTCTTCAAGACACTAATGGCACTGGTGTTATCACAGTGAAGTGGAATGGGATCAGTATAAGTTACCTTCAAATCTACAAGAGTTTGTATCATCCATAAGATCCGAGTGCAACAAGTAGCAACAACAATGTACTTTTCCTTTGTAGTTGATAATGAAATAGATCCATGCTTATTACTAACCCATGATACTAACGAATGACCTAAGAAGAATGCATCTTCACTGATGCTCTTTCTCTCATCCAAACAGTTTTCCCAATCAACATCTGAATATGCAGTTAATTGAAAATTTTGATTTCTAGGATACCAGAGACCATAAGTCATTGTACCCTTAAAATATTTGAATATCCTTTTGACAATTGCTAAATGAATTTGTTTAGGACCAGATTGATAATGACCTACCATTCCAACAACTTTCATTATATGAGGATGCGATGTTGTGATGTACAAAAGACTGCCTATCATTGATCGATATGTTCTTTGATCAACATCAGGTGAAATATCATATTTACTGAGATTGTAACCAACCACCATAGGTGTGCTCATAGGTGTAGAATATTCCATTTGAAACCTCTTTAACATCTCTTTCAAATACTTTTCTTGAGAGATAGATAGCCCTGTAGAACTCTGATTGATTTGTAAACCAAGAAAATATGACGGTTCTCCTATCAAGGACATCTCAAACTCAGTTTGCATAGAATTATCAAACCACTGAACTGAAGGGTCATTGGTACATCCAAAAATAATTTCATCTACATAAACCAAAACAACTAATAAATCATCACCTTTAGAATTAATGTATAGATTATTTTCAACAGTACCTTTCTTGAACCCTTTGTCCTGTAGAAATTTTTCTAGTCTATAATACCAGGCTCATGGTGCCTGTTTCAGTCCATATAATGCCTTTTCCAACTTATAGACATAGTCAAGATTATCCGCCAGTGAAAATCCTTCAGGTTGCTCCACATATACATCTTCTTCTATATATCCATTAAGAAATGCCGACTTAACATCCATCTGATATACTTTAAAGTTCTTATGACATGCATAGGCAAGAAATATTCTAATGGCTTCCAATCTCGCCACTAGTGAAAAAGTTTCATCAAAATCTTGTCCTTCAAGTTGTGCATACCTATTACATACCAATCTGGATTTATTCCTAACAATTTGTCCTTTTTCATTCATTTTATTCTTAAACACCCATTTGGTGCCAATTACATTCTTATCTGTAGGTATAGGAACAAGCTCCCAAGTATTGTTCTTCTCAATTTGATCCAGTTCCTCATTCATTGATTTTAACCAATTTACATATTTCTGGCTTCATTAAATTTCTTGGGTTCCACCATGGATATGAAGGATATATGTGATTTCTCAGTGTCTTTGATTATCCTTCTCCTGGTTTGTACACCTTTGTCTTTCTCACCAATTATCTGACTTGTAGGATGATTCTTTTGAGTAATTCTAGAGGGAGGATTTGATGTTGTCTACTGATTTGAGTTTGCCTGAATATTTGTATCTTCATCTGACTCAGATTCTTCTCTTTCTGATTCTTGGACCTATTCATCTTCAAATTGAACTATTCATCTTCAACTTCAAATATATTCTCTGTCGTTGATTCAACACTGCTTACGTACCGGGATTTCTTCATCAAATTTTATGTCAATACAGTCAACCAATTTAGGCAGTCTCTTATTATAGCATCTATATCCTTTAATGTTTGTAGAATACCCTAAGAAGATACCTTCATCAGCCTTGTCATCATATTTTCCAATATTTTCATCATAGTTCTTGATATAACACTTACTCCCATAGACTTTAAAATGCTTGATTGAAGTAGATCTTCCAAACCATAGTTCATAAGGAATCTTGTCACTTTGTGGCCTGAGATGAGATCTATTAAGAATATGTATAGTTGTATGAATTGCTTCTACCCAATATGTCTGAGCAATATTCCTTTCATTCATCATTGATCTTGCCATCTGCTGAACTAATCTATTTTGTCTCTCAACTACTCCATTTTGCTGTGGAGTCCTTGGAATAGTATGCTCTCTTTTGATCCCATGTTCATAACAAAAATATTTGAAGTCCCTTGAAATAAAATCTCCTCCTCTGTCAGACCTTACTGCCTTATATATTTTTCCTGTTTGATTCTCATTCAGAGCCTTAAACACTCTGAATTTTTCAAATGCTTCAGTTTTTTCTTTCAGAAAGGAAACTCATGTAAGTATAGAATAATCATCAATAATCAACATGAAGTAATTTTATTTTCCTATACCTTCCTTCCTTGATGGTCCACATAAATCCATATGTACTAACTGAAGAGGTTTCTCCGTTGATTCAAAGTTCTTAGATTTAAACTGTGCTCGAGTGAGCTTTCCTATTTGGCAAGGTTTGCATACAAAATCATATGGCTTTGATATTGTTGGAAGATATTTTACTTCCCCATTGTTTCTAAGTTTGATTAGATGATCAAAATTTAGGTTTCCAAGTCTCCTATGCCATAACCATCTTTCATCATATTTTCTTAAGTGACATTCTTCTTTTTCTTCTTTCAAAACATAGACATTGTTTTCTGTTCTTATGCCTTTTGCAATCAACTTTCCTGAATTCACAGATTGTATTTTACAATCTTTAGAAGTGAAAGCAACTTTACATCCTTTGTCACAAACTTGACAGACACTAAGTAGATTATGTTTCAGACCATCTACAAACAACACATCTTGAGATTTACCTTTTCCATTACTTAGACTTACCATTTCTTTACCTTTTATTTTTCCCGGTGCATCATTTCCAAAGGTTACATTTCCTGATTTTCTTTCACATAGAGACAAAAACTTACTTTTGTCTCTAGTCATGTGTTTGGAACATCCACTGTCAATATACCAGAGGTTCTTTTGTCTTTGAGAAGAAAGTACTAGACCACATTTTTCACTATCTTTCTTTTTCCATGTGCTGACATTTCTAGATAAGGGTTTTATCCTTGGATCTAGTTTGTAATTCTTCAGATGGAAGTTTGCAGTTTTGTGGCCGAATTTTTGACAGTTATAACATTTGAGCTCATTTTTCAATAGGTCAAAGTGATTGGTGCAACTTTGTCTACTCATTGGCTGTTTATTTCTATGTTGCAAAGATTTTTTATTTCTTAATCTCCTCAGTTGCATGTCTCTAAACTTAATTTGATAATTTGCAATCTTATGACCAAAATTAGAGCAGTAAAAACATTAACCATGAAAGAAATTTTGGTACCTTAAGGATGGCCTTCTTCTTGGAATTTTTGGCTCCATCTTCTGATATCTTTGTTTTTTATCAAGGATCATCTTGTCTTTATTATCTTTTGGTGGCAAAGTACTCACATGGTCTGATTGTTTGTTGACTTGGAGCTTGATCATATTTACCGGCTCTTTGCTTTTTTTCTGTTTGCTGCTTGAACCACTTACATAGCCTAAACCAGTCTTCAACAAAGGAGATCTCTGTTTGCTCAGAATGTCATTTAGTTCTGCTGAGGCTTTAATGCTTGGAATATTTTGGAGAAACAATGATTTAAACTTCTCCATCTCTTTTCTAGTTTTTACTACCTCTTCTTCCAAGGATTCACATCTGGCCCAAACTTCTCTGATAACTATTGTTTTAGAGTGTCCTTTATTTTCTTTGCCTATTATAACTCCACTTTTAGCAGGGCAAAGAATTCATCAGGTTTTTTACCATTCTTTTCAAACTGTATCAACAATTTTTTTGTTTTCTCTTCTTAATTATGGGTCTGTCAATCTCTTCTAAATCACTGATTAGTTCACCTTCCATATAAACCACATCTTCTTCATCATTAACATCACTTCCTGTGATTTTATTATCATAATCGTCTTTGACCATAAGATAAATTCATTAACCTTATCTTCATAGGAAGAGTCACTATCTGTGTCTTCTGAAGAGTCATCATTGTTTACACATAAACTTTTCTTTTTACCTAATCTCTTGAATTTGTACTTCTCTTCACCTTCAGAGTTCTGGTCCTTTTTTCTTGTGTGGACACTTAGATGCAAAGTGACCTATACTTCCACAGTTAAAACATTTGAAGGGAATCTTGACTTGGTATTTTCCTGATCCTTTCTTTAACCTTCTCACAAATCTTGCCTCGATATCATATAATTTTGAATCAATGTTCGTGTCTTCTTTAAAACATGCTTCTCTAGTGGTGGATTTATATTTTCTAATCCTCATTTCATAAGCAGTTAGAGTTCCTAGGACTTGATCAATAGACAGAGTTTTAAGATCATTTAGTTCTTCTATTGCAGAAACTTTTGGATTAAATCTATCAGGCAGAGATCTTAAAATATTTTGAACTAAAAATGCATCTTCAATCTTCTCACCAAGACCCTTCATGGAATTCAAAAGATCCTCAACTCTTAAAAAATATTTACTCGTTGTTTCATCGTCATTCATATTTAGTTGTTCAAATTTCAATCTATGTGTCTGAAGTTTGACATCTTTTACTTTCTCATCTCCTTCATAACTGATAATAATTTTATCCCACATTTCTTTGGCATATTCAAGTTGCATGACCTTTATAGATTCAACTTTAGCAATCCCACTCAGGATAGAATTCATTACCTTTGCATTGAAGCTAAATTCTAACTTATCATCTTTGGAAGCTAACACAACATGTTTTGTATATCCACTCTCTACAACATCCCAAACATCAACACCTAAGGCCATGATGTATGTTCTCATTCTAACCTTCTAGAAGGAAAAGTTTGTTCCATCAAACATAAGAGGCTTATTGGTTGAAGTTCCTTCATGGCTTTTCATGTTTAAGCTTATTTATCTACCTTTAAATAAAAGGAACCCTCTCTGATACCAATTGTTGGAATTACTAAGACAACTGAGAGGGG
>ML780466.1:183069-193779 GCA_009831015.1 Picea engelmannii
GGGTGAATCAATTGTTACTGTTCTTAAACAATTTTATGCCTATTAAAATATTATTAACCTTCTCTAAGTGATCATCAAGATTATGCAAGACATGAGAAGCATAAATAATAAACATCAATTACACAAATGATATACACAGAGACAAATATTCATGAGGAAACCCATAAAGGGAGAAAACCTCTTATTCTTCGAATGATAGGAAATATTTTAAGTTCTGTACATCATCTTTGTTTGAGCACCAAATCAAAATGAGGCTACAACCTCTTCTTTAACAAGATGCAACTTGTAGAGAGCACAAACCCTCTGGTTTCTCTAGCACCCACTAAAAGGAAGCACCAACTCCCTAAGTGTTCCAACACCAACTGGATGTAAGAACCAACTTCCAGTCACACATGCACCAACCTGTATAACAAAGAACAATGGTTCTCCCTTGCACCACCCTACCACCCTGGTTTTTCTGGCTGCAACCAAATGGAAGCTACAACTCTCTGTGTTCAAGCACCCACCTAAAACTCCGAGGACAACAGTCCTCCCTAGTACCACCCTACTACCCTAAGATATAAATCTTTGCTTGCTGAAATTTATTACAGTGATATAGTATTTATCAATGGTTTACCAGTCTCATCACTATTCTTCTACACTGTTATGATCTACCTACATTGGTGTCTTCCTACTCGCATCTTCTTGCGCTTAAGTTCTCGTTACTGTTCTTAAACAATTTTATGCCTATTAAAATATTATTAACCTTCTCTAAGTGATCATCAAGATTATGCAAGACATGAGAAGCATAAATAACAAACATCAATCACACAAATGATATACACAGAGACAAATATTCATGAGGAAACCCATAAAGGGAGAAAACCTCTTATTCTTCGAATGATAGGAAATATTTTAAGTTCTGTACATCATCTTTGTTTGAGCACCAAATGAAAATGAGGCTACAACCTCTTCTTTAACAAGATGCAACTTGTAGAGAGCACAAACCCTTTGGTTTCTCTAGCACCCACTAGAAGGAAGCACCAACTCCCTAAGTGTTCCAACACCAACTGGATGGAAGAACCAACTTCCAGTCACACATGCACCAACCTGTATAACAGAGAACAATGGTTCTCCCTTGCACCACCCTACCACCCTGGTTTTTCTGGCTGCAACCAAATGGAAGCTACAACTCCTTGTGTTCAAGCACCCGCCTAAAACTCTGAGGACAACAGTCCTCCCTAGTACCACCCTACCACCCTAAGATATAAATCTTTGCTTGCTGAAATTTATTACAGTGATATAGTATTTATCAATGGTTTACCAGTCTCATCACTATTCTTCTACACTGTTATGATCTACCTGCATTGGTGTCTTCCTACTCGCATCTTCTTGCGCTTAAGTTCTCGTACAGTTTGTTGTTTTCACCATTTCTGCTCTGTCCAGCTTATGTTCTTCATCTCTGCATTTTCTCCCTCAGTTCATGCTGTAATATTAATTGCTTACAGTTCGACTACTTTTTATAGAGAAATAACAACCTCTCTCTGTCACGACATTTTTCTTTTATTCCTGCTCTCATCATTCGTTACACTCCGCATCTCTAACGCTCAAGTCAGGAATCTAAAAAACGCTTAGGAATCATGATTCCAACGCTCAAGAACAATGATTCAACCGCTCAGGAACAATGATTCAGTTAGTGTAACTGAATCGTAACTGAACAATAAATCATGAGATGAAACAACAACCTTTCGGTCAGATTCAGTTTGATCAACACCATTGGATTATACACGCAGATGATTTTTGACTTTTCAATGCGTAACCTCCGATGTGAAGCCTAACAATGCTAACTTCTTCCTCAATATTCCACTAATGTGACCTTGGGTGATGCTCTCATGTGGCCATGTGACCAAAGGTGGTTTGAGGGAAATCCTCTTTTCTCCCCACAATTCACTACAGAGCTCCACATATGCCTTTGGCGATACCGTGGTTTTTATTGTGGCCCACTCACGAAAAATTAAGACCCAAGCATGTTCTGACCCCGCAATGTGACGGGACCTTCGATCTCACAATATTGACGGTGCTCCTGAACTGATGATTCAGATCTATCCTTTCAAGTTCTGTGGATCAGATCTAACCTTCCTAAATCAACGACTCTGATTTATTCTGTGATCCGAGATTTGGGAGTTTCAACTCTCAAACCCTTATTTCCTCTGTATGTCAATCTTTTGGATTCGATGATCTGCGGACACCTGTCCTTATCAATCGATGACTCTGCCTCTACTTAGGGGATTTTACCTCTCAACTAGATCAATGGTCCTGTGTCCCCTTTCTCAATCAGCAGTCGAGATCTTCTTCGCTACTCCAGGCTTCAACGATTTCAATTCTCAACCTTCACGCTCTCCCAAAATGATTTTATCCAGAGTCCACAGATTCCTACCACGTGTCCTCCTCAAATCAACAGTCCTCATTCACTTTGGGACTTCGACCTTCGGGAGATTCAACTCCTCTACACTTGCTTGCTCCTAGAATGTTTCACTTAGAGTCCACGATCTAACGACACGTGTCCCCTTGAATTGAAGGGTTGAAGCTTACTTCGGGCCTTTACCCAAAATCCACAGATTTAAGCCATGTCTCTTTTGGATTAGACGGCCCAAATCAAATTTGGACGATCCAATGCTTGAGATTTACTCCAAATGATTTGATGACTGAGATCTATTTCAGATGATAGGACGATCGAGATTTACTTTGTCTCTCTGGCTCTTCGGGCTTCGGGAGTTTCATATCTCAACTAAAAAATATCAAAGTTATTTCTACAGAGTTCATGATCCATCACCACGTATCCCTCTAGATATAACGGTTGAAATTTACTTTGGCTCTTCGGATCTCTGAATTTTAGGGATTTCAAATTTCAAACTTTTCTCCCTCTTGAACTCATGGTCTACTGACACGTATCTCCCGATGATCAATGAACCATACTCTTCTTCTAGTGATGAACGGTCTCAAATTACTTTGGCTATTTCACCTCCTTTTGATCCATGGACTTCCGGAGTTATGGATCTTACACCACCTATCCTCCTTGACGATGGACGGTCCCAAACTACTTCGGGACTTCAGAACTTTGTTAAGTCCTATCTCCTGCTTGTGAAAAGTGTTAAGGATCGTTCACCTTTTTTCGATAAGATGGGTGTTGGTCCTCTGTGCTGTGATCCAACGATCATTGTCTCCCTCTATCCTGAGCTTATGATCTCTTTGACTTATAAGGTTTTTTAAGTGTTCAAAGGTATTGACCTTTTCTCCTCCCGTGAGTCCCTCTCTTGGATGTCGTCTGCACTTCTGGAAAGCTCTATCTCTTCCAATCTTTTTCTTCTTTGTCACTGTTGTTCTTTCCATCAATGACAAGCACACTCTTCTTTAAAAAATGCCAACACTGTGGTGACTTGCCTACCCAGTGACCTTTGTACCACCTGCTTTCCCTTCCGCTGTGGTGGTTGATTTGAGGTTCCAGCCTCCATTGTTTTCTCTTCTTCATACTCTTCTAATCAGCCAATGACATCTTCCATTGTTCCCTCCTGTGGCTGTTCCAGCGTGGTTGTGTGTAATCTTTCTAGCGCGGTCATTTCCTCCTGGTTCAGGATTGTCCCATTAACTCTCGGGTGCTCTTGAGGGTTTCTAGAGTGTGAATGATTGTGTGTGTCCTCAACCTATTGTCCTTGTCCCCCTTATGGTACATCCATGTCCATGCCCACTGGTGTTGTCTATTGGGTTTCCTCCACAATAGGTGTGGGTCTCCCTGGTGTCATATCGGGCGATGGGATTTTTTCCACATTGACGAATTCTGGAGGCTAAAGTGGTTGTTGTTTGCTTCCCTATGCTTGCAGTGAGGATTTGGCGTTGCTTTGAGGTTGTTGACCAGTTTGGTTCGGTTCTCCTTGTTTGGGTGGTGTCATGGTGTTCAAGTTGTTGTCTGCCAAACGTGGTGGCCTATGTAAGCTATGGAAACTTCTCTCTCGGCTCTATATTCTCTATTTGTCTTTTCTTTTCTCACTTTCACAATAACCTTCCCAGTCCCGTGTACTAGTTTATATAGAAATTATGTGAATCTTCTTAGAGACATTACCTCATTGACGTTTTAATTGAACCGACACTTCCCACATACTTTCTATTGAATTCTCTTTCCGTCACCAGTTGGCACGATTAATGCGGTGTCCCGTCAGTCAATTTTGTTATTTAAGTTTTATAGTCGTTGACTATTGGCAGTTGTTTGTTGTATCCTTCTTTCCCGTTGTTTCATCTTTCCCGCTTATAGTGACCATTGGAATTTTCCTCCACCGCGCTAGCATTCTCGAGTGTGCACACTCATTCTCTTATCGGCACCCTATGCCTTTGTTAAATGTTCGTCTTTTCGACACAGTATCTCCTCTGTGTTTTTTTTTTTAAATTCCCGAGGGTTGACTGGCCCTGTACAAATTCAATCGAATCCCATTGATCATCCCTCTAAGTTCTGTTCCTCCTAAATCCTTCAACTATACAACTCCCCCATCTGTGACAATATTTACTTCGTATGGTCCTAACCAATGCATTCCGATTTTTCTTGGGTGCTGAAGGGATTTGTTGTCATACATTAAGACTAGGCCTCCTTCCTTGAAACCCTTCCTATTTATATGTCTGTCATGCCAATATTTGTCTCTTTCTTTCTGGACTTCCTGGTGGAACCCTGTTATAATCCCATCTTCCTCCATGATCATCAGTTGATTTAGCCTTTCCTATACCGTGCCTCGTTCTGTCATGTTTGTAATTGCTACTATGCGCAGAGTAGGCACCAAAAATTCTAATGGAACCACAACTTCTTGTCCATACACTAGTCTGAATGTTGTTTGTCCTATCAATTTCTTGCATGTGGTCATGTATGCCCAAAATACTGTGCGTATCTTCAAGTCCCAATCATCCCTATTAACATTACAGATCTTCGTCAGTGCATTTTCAAGGATATTTTAAAAGGATTCCACTGTTCCATTCTCTTGAGGATGATATGGTTTACGCTTTTTATGATGAACTTGAAATTCCTCAGTCATAGCCTTAATAGTATTGTTAATGAAGTGAGTGCCTTGGTCACTCATCAAAATCCTTGGGCAACCAAATCTAGTGATCACTTGATAGAACATGAAGTGTGTTGTTGTCTCTACATTGCAATATTTTACTGGTGTTTCTTCCACCCATCATGTCAGGTATTTTGTCACAGTGATAATGTACCTCACTCCTGACCTTTTTTCTTGTGGGTTAATTGTTCCTACAAAATCTATTTCCCATTTGTCAAATACCTGCAAAGTTACTTGTGGTCGTAGGGGCATCTCGTCCCTTCTATTTAGTTTACCAACCCTCTGACATACATCACATTTATGGGAATAGTCCTTCGAGTCTCTGTGCATGTTCAACCACCATAGTTCTTCTTGCAATACCTTCTCTGCAGTATATTTTCCTGCATAATTCCCTCCTGCTATTCCCTCATGGGATTGTGCTAAAATTCTAGGTATTTCATGTTCTAGCACACATCTTTTCAAGATGTTATCTGCAACCTTTTTGTATAAGTGTCCTACAATTAGCTGGTAAACTGCAGCCTTGACTACTAGATTCTTATTCTGTGCGATGTTGTATTCTTGTGGCGCATTCCTTGTACTCAAGTCCTGGATGATGTATGCGAAGTATTCATCGACTATATGGACTGAAAATAACTGTGCGTCCATAAATTTATATTCCATATTTGTAGGTTCCTCCCCATTCGTGATCTTTGACAGGTAATCAGGTCCTACATTCAACTTTCCTGGCTTGACTATTACTTCGAAGTCAAAATCTTGGAACAACAATAGCCATATGCAAATTCTCCCCCCCCCAACACTGGCTTGTTGACGAGGTATTTGGGTGTTGAATGGTCCGTGAACATCTTGAAATGTTTTCCTAATAAATAATGTCTGAATTTATGGAGCGCGTAGACCATATATAGGCCTTCCCTCTCTGTAGTGTTGTAGTTCTGCTCTGATTCTGACATGCTAGCAAATTCTATAGGATAGTCCAATTCTCTTGGTCCTGGCTACGCCAGAATAGCTCCAAGTGCTATGGCTGATGCATCTACATGTACGTGGAATGTCTTCTCCCAATCTGGGAATACTAGTATTGGTGTGGTTACCATCTTCGCTTTCAGAGTATCCATACCATGTTGATAGTCCTCATTCCACTAGAAATTTGTGTCTTTCCTTAGCAATTTCTCCATTGGCGCAGTGATCTGTGCATACCCTTTTATAAATTTCCTATAGTATCCTGTGTGTCCCAATGTCTCTCTTAATTGACAGACTGTTTTTGGTGGTGGCAGGTTAACAATTACTATAATCTTGGCAGGAGCTACTAGAAAACCTTTCTTGCATACTATATGGCCCAATAGTATCCCAAAAGGTGTTATGAATATGCACTTCTTGATATTTAGCGATATCTGGCACTGCTTGCATTTTTCTAACATCAAACATAAGACTTCAATGTGTTCCTTCAACAGGATATAGAATGTCCAATCATCCAGGTATACTTCTAGAAACTAGTGGATAAATTCTTTAAATGCAGCTATGAATACTCTAGAAAATATTGTTGGTGCATTCTTCAATCCAAACGACATAACTGTATACTGGTATGATCCCCATTCCGTGTAAAAATTGGTCTTGTATCTGTCTTTCGGTGTTATCTTGATCTGATGGTATCCTTAGAATCCATCGGTGAATGAATAAGCTTCCTGTCCTCCTACATTATCCAATACTTCATCAGTAAACGAGGTAGAGAATGGGTCATGTAAGCATGCATATTTCAACTTTCTCAGGTTGATGCATATTCTTATCCCACCTTGTTTCTTCTCCTCAAATAACATTGGGCTTATACATTCATATTCTTCTACAGGTTCTATGATTCCAGCCTCCAACATCCTATCAATCTTAGCTTTTGATTTTTTCTTGTATATTGGGTTTAGTTTGTATGGTCGTTGTCTGATTGGTCTTGCCTAAACTCCGAGCGGTATTTTCATTTCCCCTAGCTCTCCCTCTATGCCTTTCATTTATGTGAATGTTTTTGGGAACCATTTGCTGTATTCACATAGTAAATATGTTATACTTTCTACTGTTTGCTCATCCCAATAGTCTCCAATGCTGGCGCAAAAATCACTGTCCTGATGTTGAATTTCTTAACCTTGATCGGCGCAAAAATCACTTTTGATTCCATATTTGGAAACTCTACTTCTCTCTCTCCTTCAACTTCCTCAATCTGAATATTGCGCGTGTCGTCTTCATCCGGTACTTCTTCTTGCACATGGTAGCATGACAATAGTTCTTTGACCGTATGTCTATTTTGTTGTTGTTCATCTGTTATAAGTTCAACTTCCGATTCCTTAATAAATATCACCCCTCTTATTTGTTTCAGTGATGCATCTATGTTGGGGTTCTCATGCTCAAATGAGAAAGTGACTGTAAATTTCTGTTGTAATATTGTCCAGCTCGTAGTTCCTCTACGCAGTTCTTGGTCTGTATACCAGTTTGTTGGGATTCCCTCTAATGTGTGTATGAAATGGTGAGGCCATTCCTTCAATGGTGTCATTTTCCACAACATTATACACTTCTTCAAGTTTCCTGCTGGTGCCCCCTGTCCATCATATTTCTACCGCTGGTGCCTTCCTTGTTCTTCACCAAACCTAATGTGTAGTAACCGCTTACATTGGTACTAGTACTTGATTGTTTCTTTGTGTGCACCCCACCATCTCACAGGTGTCGCCTTAAGTGTTATATCTAGTTATAAGAGTCTTTGATTTTCTAACACTTCATCTTTGTACTGTGTCAATAATGCTTCTAGTTTGGTCATCCCGTGGAAGCTGGGTGGTTCCCTTATCTCTGTACCTACCCATCTTACTGCGCGGTCTATTCTTGCGCATATTCTTGTTTATTCGTGTAACCTCTGTTTCCAATTCTCTAAGCCCGTATCTTAATCTGATACACATGAGGTGATTCTCCTCCAACTGAGTACCCCATTTGTAGTTAGGTTTATGCAATCTTCCTCTCGCGTAGTTGTTTTGTACAACTGGTTAATTTCCTCCAAGACTAAGCAAGTAGGCTCTACGATAATTTCCCCTTTCGATGGGTCTAATGGTGAAATGACTCTGTATTCTCCTGACTCGAAGGTCATTTTCCACATTTTTAAGTTGATTATGGCCTGGTTATCAAACGCCCAATCCAAGTCGAGCAATGTCAGATAAGGTGTTCTGACGTCCACTATCTCTATTACTTCTAAGTTGGCTTTATTCCGCACTCCATCCAGGTCTATTGTCACTCCTTTTAGTTTTCCAATTGGTATAACTCTGTTGATTTTCTAGTTTTAGTTGAACCGGTGAATATCCTAATGTGGGATCTCCCATACATTTCCATGTCTTCTTGGGTAATACATTGACTTTGGATCCTAAATCCAGTATAATATCTCCCATGTTGAAATCTCCAATGTTGGCGTTCAGCCTGAACTCCCTACTTGTTCTCCTCCTTGTATGTAGGTGATTGACTATTTTTTGTTCTAACTTTCCTTCTATCTCTACGCTACATCTTTCTAGCATATTTTGTATTAATTTGACAAAGGATGGATCATTTATTAATTTTACACATGATTGCAAAAAGCCTTTAATCGTACTTACTTGTCCCAGGGGATGTGTTTCCTTGGTGTGATCCAACGATGGAGGCATCTTGTATTCTGGTACTTCCTTACTATGTTTTGTATTTGATGTCGACGCAATGTCTATCTTCAAGAATTATTGTCTGGCTTGCTTAAATATCTCCTTCTCATTCTGTGCGTCAAACTGCTTCCTTGGTTCGACATTCTTCTTCACCCATTGGTGTTGTGCTGGTTCTTGTCGTACTGTGTCGTTTCCTGTTTTATCTCCTCCGCATGTAACTGTGTTGATATTTTTTCCTTCATCCCTTGCTTCTTCTGAAATCCACTGAATATTCTAATTGTTCTGATTCCTCTTTTCCTGGATCTTTCCTAATATCGTAAGAAATTCTTCTATGTCATGATCTGATGTGCGGCAATACAGACAGGTCACTGGTGGAACTGGATATTCTCTTGCATAATGTCCTGGTTGTTGACAATTGTGACATACCATTGGTCCTCTACCTCTTCCAAATCCTCCTCTTTCTCTTCCTCCGCCTCTATAGGTGGCTCGATCCCCTTGTAGCGCATTATACTGATGCATCTGGTTATACTGCGCGATATTATAGTGTGGTTGCGTGGTGTTATACTGTGGTTGCGAAATGTTGTACTGGGTTGGTACTTGATTAAACTAGGGTGTGGCTTGCCCCGTCATCAGTTCTTCCCAGACCATGTATGGATCTGATGTTCTCTCTCTCATCAAATCCATGGTTCTACAATCTTTTTCATCATGGCCTACTGACTTGCAAAAGTTGCAATACAAACTCTTTGGCACTATCTGGTACTTCTACATAATTGGACAGTGATATGGATTGTGGCCCTGTTTTTTACAGATCTCGCACCATATTCCTCCTGTTGGTAATGGATTTGGCATTCCTACTGCCATGTACTGGGCGAATGTTGGACATTCATTCTTATGGTGTCCTTCTATCCTACATGTGGTACACCAAACAACTTCTCTTTTGTCCTTATTCTTGTTATGGTTTAGTTGGAATGTTAAGTTATCCAAATCCTCCTTGAGCTCCTCGATGGATGGATCTGTCTTTTGATATTGGTTCTCTTCCAGTTGTAGGTTTGCCTGCATATCCTCTTCCTGTGTCTGAAAATTTTGTTGTCACAATGGATATTTCAAGTGTGGTAATAGTGAATTGATGAACATATGCCTATGTTGCATATCTGTCATGACATATTTCATCTTTCATTTTAGTCGTTTTAATCTTTGGTCAATCTCCCATACAGATTCTCATGGTTTCTATCTAATCTCTATTATCTTGTTCATGTATTGGTCCTTTGAACTTAGCTTCTGGAACTCATTTATCAACAACTTCTTGATATCTCCAATTTTTCTAGTTGTCCCTGGGGGGTTGTTTGTGGCTAAAATCATATACTAATATAGTGCGTGATCTCTTAATGTGATAGCTAACTGTGCAATTTTAGTGTCCTCATCTTTGATCTTTTTTTCTTCCAAAATATTTTCACAGATAAACATGTGCTTCTCCAGGTCCTCTGATGCTTCTCCTTTGAATTTTGGTACCCTGATGGTTGGGTCATGTCCCGCCATCTTAAATGTTGAACTAGTACCTCTGCGTGGTGTAGATATTTGACTACTTCTTCCTGAACTGGCTCCCTGTTATAACCCTAAAATACACCACACAGGCTTACCTGGCATCAGGCCAACTCATGCCTCTTCCTAGCCAAAGCCATGCTGAATAAAACCTTGAAAAACCACTTAAAACAAGCAATCCGCGCCCTAACCTCTCACTGGGCGCGGGGGACCGCTTGCTGACCTTCTACTGCACGTGGGTATCCGCGGGCTAACCCACTACAGCCCGCTGGTACCTAACAAAGCAAAAAATCAGGAAAGTTTCTGCCAGGACACGAGGCTTTTTGTCAGTTAACTGGAACTCTTCGCCATGCATGGCCGAGAGTTCACCTAAAACCCTAGCTCCTTCTAGCCTATAAAAGGAGGGGTAGGGGTACTATTCAAAAGAGGAAAAATCATAGCAAAGAAACTCT
>ML780466.1:212566-329805 GCA_009831015.1 Picea engelmannii
TGTTATGCCCGAATTTAGATGCTTGATGCCAGGAGAATACATTGATAATGTGTGGGGCCTCTACACAAGTATGATTCAACCCATCATAAAATAATCATAAGTATTATCCTCTATAAGCCAACACCCTGCATTCTTGCAAAGTTTAGATATTCTCCGCAGAAGAGGATTATTGTTGCATTTAGAGTTGAATTCTTCGCTCATTTGTGGCTTTGGAAGCACTTCATGGTTTCTGTATACAATGGAATATATATGTGTAACAGAGTATGAATAGCACAGAAAGAATGCCATTTTCTTAACAAAAGTCTTCAGGAGAGTAAACAATGTCTTCAAGAACCAGCAAGAAAATGTTATAAATCCGGAGCCCAACACTCTCCAATCATCAGACACATGGAAAGAGTTGGGGAATTTGATAGCCCAAATGGCACTATAATAAATTCATAATGCCCATATATTGTTCTAAACACTTCCTTGTGGATATCTTCTTCCTTTATCCTCACTTGATGATAACCTAACCTCAAGTCAATCTTGGAAAATATTCTTGCACCTTTCAACTGATCAAATAGATCATCAATCACTGAAAAATGATATTTTCTCTTTATGGTGACCTTATTCAATTTTCTAAAATCAACACAAAACCTTAAGGTTCCATCTTTCTTCTTCACGAAAATCACTGGGGCTCCCCAAGGTGACACACTTGGGCATATATTACCCTTCTTTAACAATTCTTCAAGCTGCATATGCAACTCCTTCAATTTTGGTGTGCCCATGATCCATATTATTTTGAGAATGAAATGAAGGTAGACATATAATAATGAAATACACAGAGATATTGCAAGAAAAACAAAGATACAATAATACACAATTTATATTAATGAGAGAAATGTACAAAAAACTATAAAAATACAGAGTGAAATGAACAAAGATGATTTTAGGGGATAAATTTATCCAATGGGATAAGTTTCTGTGGTTTTTCACAAAAAATATTAATCAATTTCAATTTTTTTCTAAAAACAATTCTCCCAAATTCCATAGGATATAATTATTTTACCTTAAAAATTGCCAAAATTTTATAGAAACTATATAAAATCCTTATAAATTTGAATATTTTTACAAAAATATCGCCAAACATTTTACATTTTGAATATTAAGGACTAGTAAGATTATACTAGGTTTCTACATTTTAACATAAAGAATAAATGAGAAAACCCTAACCCTGGGAGATGAAGTGCTAAAAGGTATGTGGGACCCAATGAGGGTAGTTGATATGTCAACTTCCTGAGGGCGTAACTTTTGCATATAATCTCTATTTGGGCTGCACAAGAGCTCATTGGAAAGCTCTAGCCGAGAATAACACATTCTGACTGTGCTCGAGGTAGAATCTATGCTTGGGCCCCCAAACTTAAAAAAACTATCATTTAGGGCCTCAAAATGGCCCTGAAAGTTTGGGACCCGAAAAACTGTAAAAAACTACCAAAATGGAAAATTTTTCTTTGAACCATTGGAATATGTAGGTGGCCATCGATATCCACCTGGATCATTCCTCCCCCTTTAGGAAGCAATGGTCCCCATTGCGTCAAGATCCTGTGGGAGATGGGGAAGCTTTTTTTGAATATGAACCTTGGTGAGATGCTTTCCTTGCTGCAGAAGCTATATTTCTTAACTTATTAAAGCTTATCATGAACCTATTGCTAGATGGGTTTGATCCATTCAACCAATACAACTGCATGATCTTCCTGAGTGTGGAGGACTTTGTTGGTGAATATGAAACATGAAGAGCTATAATAGTGGGGGCTAATGGTTCGAACCCCAACCATGCCTGAAAAGGCATGTGAATAGTAGATCTATGAAGGGATATGTTATATCTTGGCTTGATTAAGAAGTGTGGAGGCACCCCCATTGGTTAAGTAAGAATATCTTTGTGCTCTTCAACAATATTTTCAATCTACTTCTACTAGATTGAAAGGTCTTGGGCTAAGGCTGCAGTGGTTTCAGTGTCTGTTTGTTCACCTTTTGACCAGACCATGAAGAAGCTAAAATTTTCCGTATGAGATACTACTTTGCAACACTATTTTTTTGGGACAGTAGTCAGAACTACCTCTGGTATCTTGTAGATATGACCCCCAGAGTAAGAATGCAACAACGGGGTCGAGATGCATAAATATCATGACACTTACACATATATGGTTGGACTAAAATAGCATCAGAGTCTTCCAGTGGGGAAAAATCACACAACACCTCATCCTTGAAGGTCTTAATGGCTTGGGATAGGTGACATTGTTGGCTGACATGAAGATCTCGTCTCTGTCGAAGCCACCCGATGTTGTATGGATGTGGGTGTGGTGTTTTCGGCAAATCCAACTGCTTGACAACCTCTACTGATATGAGATTATTTTGGCTTCTACTATAAAAAATGAAATGCAATGGATTCCCCTTAATCCACATCCATGAATGGAAGAGGCGCTCCCCCTCCTTAGGATCATCTTGTTCTCCTGGTTGGATTATTTTGGTCGGGATGGTGGTAGTGGGTTCTTCATCAATGATCTATCTCCTTTTATTTGTTTTTGAATCAGAGTCCGAGTTGGGATTCAACTCTTTTTCTTTTAGCTCGATGACCAATGACTGTTTTGAGCGAAATTCAATGGTGTTGTGCCAAGGGATTTTGTGGAAGTTGCACCACTTTCCAGTGTCCTTATTCATCTTCTCGTTACCCTTCTTTTCCTATGGCTTGGAATGGTTGTCTTGAGGTTGGATATTCTGTGAATTAGGGCTACCTTTATCACACTTTAGTTGTTAAGTATTTGCAGACCCAAACTTCTGCTTATTCCATTTCTTAAATTTCTTCTCGATTTTGACAACATATCGATAAGCGTCTCCTAGTGACGATATTCCAGAAACTACATTTATGTTTGGATGTACCTGTGTAGACACACACGTTATTTTAGAACCATATTTCGCTCAAAGTATTTGATACCCAACTTGGTATGAAATGTATGGAAGGTATTTATGAAATCTGACACTGTTTGGTCCCTCTCATAATGTAGTGTGGTCCATCTCATGTATTGGTCATCATAGTTTCCAATAGGGTAATATTGTTCCTTGATGACATCCATGAAAAAATCCCAAGTGGGTTCGGCCTCAAACATTCAAGAGTCCTCTGCGGATTTTTTCTCAAAGTTATTTTCCCACCAATTTTTGCAATGGTGGACAACCTTAAGGAGCACATAGGTGATCTTTTCGTTGTCGAAAAAATTGTGAACGGAGAAATACCCTTCTAGCATATTTAACCACTTTTCCAAAGCATACGCATTTATCTGACCTTGAAACACATGAAAATCAAAATTAACTTGTACCTTTAAAGGAGAAACGCCTCCAAATTGGTTGCTTGATGAAGACCTGTCTATTTTTATTGACAATCATTGAAGGATTTGGGAATATTGTTCTATAATTTTGTCCCTTTGTCATGTGAGGGGTTCCTAGAGTAATAGATTAATAGAATATCCTTCTCCCTAATCCCTATTTTCTTCTGCCATGGAGGGCCGCTTGGGCTGGTGAGAGTGGGTTTCCTCAAGAGAAACTAGCTTGAGACCTAACTCTTTATACCCTGACCTCGTTGGGGACATGCACTAAGAAATGACAAGGAATAGCCTTCTCTAACACCACTGATCTGGATCATTTTGAGAATGAAATGAAGGAATATATATAACAATGAAATACACATAGATAATGCAAGAAACAAAGAGATACAATAATACACAATTTCTATTAATGAGCGAAATGTACAAAAAGATGTAAAAATACAGATCGAAATGAACTTGCTAGAATGGTGGAAACTTGTCTCTAAGAAGAGATGTGACGAATATGCTCATTTGGAAGAAGATGATTACAATGAGACTCCAAATGCCTTTTTAACATAAAAAATAAATGATGAAACCCTAAACATCTAAAACCCTAACCCTAGAAGATGAAGCGCCAAAAGGCTTATGGGCCCCGATGGGGGTAGTTGATATGTCAACTTACCGAGGGCATAACATTTGCATATGATATTTGTTTGGGGAGAACGAGAGCTCATTGGAAATATATCAATAATAAGAACACATTACAACTAGGCCCAACTTATTGATTTTCCCCTCAAACTTCAAGAAAACGTCGTTTAGGGCCTCAAAACGACCCTAGAAGTTTGGGACCCCAAAAAATGTAAAAAAACTGCCAAAATGGAAAATTGTTCTTTGAGCCATTGAAATAGGTGAGTGACCACTGATCCGCCTAAATTATTACAAAACCTTAAGGTTTCGTCTTTATTCTTCATGAAAATCACTAGGGCTCCCCAAGATGACACACTTAGGTGTATATAACCTTTTTTTAACAAATCTTCAAGTTGCATATGAAACTCCTTCAATTTTGGTGTTCCCAGTCTATAAGGTGTCTTGGACACTGGGGCAGTTCTTGGACACCAAATAAATAGATAAATCAATGTCTCTCTTTGGTGGAAATATTTGTATTTCCTTGAAAACATATTCAAAATCCCTCAAGACTAGATGGTCTTCAATACTTGGCATTTTATCTTTTGTTGCCTCTTCCATATGGGATGCAAAAATATGACACCCCTTCATGAAACTCTTTTTGAGATGCATGGCTGAAATTTGTTTAACAACTATAGATCTTAGAATTCCTTTAACCCTGCCTTGTTGTCATACCTCATCAAGACAAGTGATTTCCTTGTTGTAACAGTCTAGGATAGCATGGTGTTTTTCCAACCAATCCATGCCAATTAGACAAACATATGAACCCAATGGTATAATTTTCACATCTACCTTTATGTTGAGTCCATTCATGTCTATTGAGCAATCTTTAACCAAATCATTGATTTTCCTCTTAGCCCCTGTGTCTAACTGAACTAACCAATATTTCTTATGCTTACTTCTTTATAAGTGAATCAACACTGTTATAATTTATGTAACTATGCCTAGCTTCATAATTAATGAAAATTTCTATGGACTAGTTGTCAATCTTACCTTACACTTCAATCATCGGAGATTGATACTCTGGTTGTTTGTTTTCCAAGGCTGCATATATCCTTGGCATGTTTACTCCCATATCTTCCACTATTTCATCCTCCTAAATGTTTTGGACAACCCATTCTTTCTCCTTTGTGAGGGAATTCCCTATATAAGTGATTTCCCTCACATCCCCATGATTGTACATGTTGTTTCCTTTTCCTTTTCCCAAATGAATGTACCATCCTAGGCTCATTTTGGGTTGACTGTCCTTGTTAATTTTCTTGTGAGTTGTTCTTGTGAAAGGGTGTCTTAAAATATTTCTGCCTTTGATCCCTCTTCCCTTTCATCTTGTCATTCCATGGTTTTTGGAATACTATCCTTCCTTTTCTCTACTCCTAAAGATGCTTTTGTCTCCTTATAGTATCCTTCAAAGTCCCGAGGTTATCACATTCTATCTTGTCACTATAGAAGGAAGGTAACCCACTCAAAAACATTTCTATTTTGACTTTCTCATCCTTTATGAAGCTCACATACTTCGACAACTCAAATAACCTCTTCACATATTCATCCATTCTCATGCTTCCCAATTTGAGTTCAAATAACTCTTTCATATTCCTTTCATAGTAATGCTCAAACAAATATTTATCCTGGAAATATCCTTTGAATTTCCTCCATGAGACCTTATTCTCGTCAAGGTGCTTGACATTCTTAAGTTGATCTCACCACATAGTTCCCTTTCCTTGAAAGTGGTAGGTTGAAATTCTTTTTTCTACCCTCGAGGGATAATCATGCATCTGGAAATATTTCTTCATTTTCAACAACCATGCCTCAACCTCTTCTTCTTTTCTATGCTCACCATTGAAAATTGGTGTCTTTGTTTTCCTAAGTTCACATTGTAAAATGTTTGAATTAGGCATTCTCCTCTACCTCCTTACATAATACACACTTGGGATTCTCCCTGGCCTTGAACTTTATCGAGCTCTTCTAGTGGATTTATCTAGGAAAATATGATGCCTTCTCATACTTATTAATTGTTTGTCATTCCCCAATCATCCCTTCTGCTATGGGATATGGATGTTGTCACTTGTATAGCACTAGCTGCTTTCTTTCTCCTAGAGTCTTTATTGACTTTCCTCTATAACATATTTATGATTTGTAGTATCTCCTCCTAAGCTTTCATAATCTTCTCATTATCTACCCTATATATCTACACTTGTCTCTATAGGATTCTCATAGTTACAGGCTCTTGTCTGCCTCTTCTTCCATTATAATCTATTCCAACATTTACCATACTAACATATAGCCCTTTGTTTTTCCCCTCATGGATGTAGGACCCATGGGCATCCTCCATGCAGAGGTTTTGGTTGTTTTCCCATTTTTCATCCCTCTATGCTATATGTGTCTTTTCTCTCATCCCGCATAGTTTTTGGTACCCAAATTCCACATATAGCTCCATGGTTGTCCTTTATGGTCCATGCGATTTCCATAGACTACTTATGTGTCCCAAACTGAAATATGATCAATAAGTTATGCCTTATGGAAGTAAATTGGTACCAAATTATATCATGTACTGTTTCGACCATAAATTTCTCATACGAGCTCTATTTTTCACCCATAATAGATTGTTGGAAAGATCTCACTGAGTTCTTTCATTTAAGAAGAAAAATCTATGTGTACATATAGATTCCTAAAAGTTGAACTCTTGAAAATGCTGTTTAGGCCCTTAAAATGCCTTCACAAGTTGAATACCTTCAAAAACAGAAAATTTTCATAGAAAACCTAGTTGACATGGCATGGCACGTGCCTATTGAGTCCACATGTACCCCTTTGATTTGGACATGTTATCGTCTCACAATCATGTTGGATCTCCTACTTGGGTTCTTCCCATTGGAACAAATAACTTTCTGCACACTCGAAGATCTTTCTAAAACACTAAGTATGAAATCCCATCGAGCTTTCTCCTTTGGAAACATCCTTTCCAAAACCATTGAAAATACTGATTTTTGAAGACCATCATAAACACTCTTTCAGGATGTTTTCCTGACCTATTCCTTCCAAACACGATCTTATGAAACAACCCATTCTGACTTTCAATCTCGAATGGATGGTCGAGATCTAATCTCTTCTTCTAATCAGTGATGAATACTCGAGATTCATCCTTTAGTCTTTGGAATTTACTTTTACCAAAATTCGTTGCGGATCCCACCTATACTTGAATTCCATGTGTCACTCTTAGATTGACATGTCCTTACTGACGTCAGGTTTCCAAGTTGCACACCCATTACCTCGATCGGACAATATATTTTGGAAACACAACACCACCACCAGGATTTATGAACATACCCTTCCGAAGCATCCTTTTCTAAGGATCTAATAGCTGACATCTCTCAAATCTATCTGTCCATATTTTCATAGAAAATTAGAAATGATCGACCTTTAACTTGGTTGGATGAACTTCATCGAAACAAAAATTTACCCCCATAGTTCCAAACGGATCCTTATAAAAACAATTTTCCCACATGATCTGACGGTTGAGAGTGATATTGATCAATGAATCCCATTCTTGCGGGCTCACACCATCAAGTTTCTCCATTTGAACTTAACCTCATGCCCTTCTTTAAGATTTTTCCGAAACCAAATTTTTGAAAACCTGTCGGGAACCCCCTCTTCGGACTTTACAAATGAATCTCGACCATTGATTCTCTAGGTCAAAATAATCTATATTGTCTATAATCAAACTTCATAGTCTTCATGAAAACATAGAATTAACATACAAAAGATATATTTCAACTCTACAACTTGTAGCTCCCTACCATAAATCTTCCCTTCGATAGTTTTTAAGCAATTGAACTTGAATCTACCAAAAAATTTGTTGATTTCACTCCGATTCACCATTTTCTCCCAAATTCGTCACAAAACGAAATCTGCAAGAACAAATTTTCCAAATTCTCACTATCTCTTGGCCCATACAAGATCAACATTGAACCTTGAGCTCTAATACCAATCTGTAACGTACCCCAGCCAAATGGAGGCCCATTACTTGCGAAAATACAAATAAAATTTAAAACTTTCTGCTAACTAATACTGTAGCTTACCTAGTACATGAATAGACACATATTTAACCATTCGACTACCATTAATTAAATGCAGCTACAACATGCTAAATACACATGAATGTATATAATAATTTTATCACAACAACATACAATTTATCCTCATACATAGAGTAAAAAAACACAATAGTTAACTCATGAATAACTTAGAAAAACATATAAACACTTATCTTTTTAAAACAATTGTGCAACCAACTACTTGGGATGGACGTTCCAATCAACCATAGACTTGATGTTCTATATCTCAATAGTAAGACACCCTTGATTTGGGGCTAGGAATCCACAAAATATTAGTGTCTTACATTCCATTAACAACTCATATATCCCACAACCCACTCATATTCTTTTATAGCTATCCCGATTTCCACCATCTTTCTTTCTCTTGACCTACCTAACCCAAGGAATGTACCACTTCATTGCTCTTATTCCAACAAGAATCCCATTCATTTATTAGGGTCTCTTTGGCACAAGTAACCAAGAATCTCACTACTAGGAACTCAAGGGAAATCATGTCTGCTAAGAAAACTACCAATAAAACAACAACAATCGCTTGTTGTTATAGTGCAACTCACACATGAGTTCACTCTTCAGGGCTAAAAACCTAGTTCTTATACAAGCCTAACAAATTTCTTCTTCAATCTTCAACAGATCCAAACACGCTCTAGAATTCACCCTCCATTGATGTTCCATCTCCATTGCTCTTCTTTTTCCCGTTCTCTCCCCGCTCTCGCAAAAACATGACTGTCTCCAACTGATTGTTCTTCCCATTCAAATTTATTCTCTTTTCCCAAACAAGTTGACTCACACTCATCCAAAAATTGAGTGTACCTATCCCCATGCTCCCAATAACTATGGGATGTGACTTCTCACACCCACCCTCTTACATGAGTTTAATTATTGGTCTCTCATACACTCAAACTAAAAATAAAAGTTTATCCCTAATGATAATAAAATTCACGACAATGGGTTTGGATTAATACTCATAAATAAGTTTCCCCTTAGACCTCTCTTAGACACTCCCTTCTCTTGTGGAAAACTCAAACCCCATCTATGTACATGTCCCCCAATAGTTGACATCACATTTGATTTATTAAAATTCAGAAATGCAATTTAGATATTACATCGCTTGGGCGTAGCCACATTTCATATCTAGATTATGCATTAATTAAACCAATGATTTTAGTGAGGATGTTATAGACTTCAATAATATGTCACAAGAGTTGTTATAGTTGACTTAATTATTTTTCTCAAATTGTCACACTAAGAGGTTTATAAGATCATTATATCTGTTTTTCATTTTGATCGACTTATGTTAACTTATTATGTTCTTGAAATGATTTTTTCACATTGCAGCATTGATAAAATATTTAAAAAATTGTATAGCATTATAACATTCTTAAAAAGCCATTAATTTTGGTAACGTAAGTTTTTAATTAATATAGCTTATGTACTAAATTTATTGTCATATATGACTAAACCATAATACCCTGTTCAAAGTATATAATCCATATTAACATGTTGAAGGAATGTATATATGCACGTCTTGGAGTTAAAGAGCATTAAGTAGTGCAAGTGTTGCGGTTAAGAAAAGAGCTATGTACTCTAGAAGGTAAGTACAACATTCCTATATATTGATAAATCTTATAATTTAAATGAAGATTTACAAGTTTTTATGTTAAGAAGAGATCTATAAGTGGTGTTGACTTTAAGAAAAGGGTTTAACAATGCGAAGCATTAAAAAATATAAGTTAAGAAGACTAGTGCGAAGCATTACAAAAAGTAACTATCATCGTTTCATTAAAAAAATATAATGATATATTGGAAAAAAATAAAATATATTGGTAAATTTTATAATTTGAATGAAGATTTATAAGTGTTAATGTTAAGAAGATATTTCTAAGTAGTGTAGACGTCAAGAAAAAGGTTAAAAAGTTTAAGTGTTGTACAATTTGAGTGGGTCTAATGGTTAAGATCATGTGTTTCCTTCGAAGAGGTCACAAGTTCAAATCCAGATGGGGTAGGGTATGCATACCTTCGTAGACTTTAGCAGTCAAATCGTTGTGCAGAGGGGGTCCCTTGTCCCACAAACAAGGGGGTCTCATACACTAATTTGGTGTTTGGATTGGCCATGACCTTAAAGTTAGATTATTATTATTGTTATCACTTAAAAGAAAGATAAGAATTTCATTTGGTAAATATGATAATTTAATTATTTTTTAAAATGGTATATTAATAAATTTTATAAAATTATAGTAAAATTTTATGTTTGGAAATTTCTTAATTTTTGGAAATGATTAATTTATTTTAAATTTTATGATATCATTTATTATATTCATATATATTAATTTTACGAATATTGTATATATAAAATTAAAAGTATATATATATATATATATTTGTTAGCTAAATATCCTTGACTTGCAGGATTGGTCTATGGCTGAGATGCCATGACCCAGGGGCATATAAGACGTCAAAATTACCTGGGGATCACACCCGACCTGTGCCGCACCAGCCCTTAACATGGACGGATTTCATGTGTCCCGAGAGGTTTCGAATCGATGACTTCACTTACGGAGTTCCTTAACAACGCACTCCCTCACTGACTGATCTACACCATGGGGACATATATATGATGAAGATTAACATCCATTGATATTAGAATTGGTTTATCGGATCTTAAGAAAGATTCTTTTTTTATTTGGAATTCTTTATAACTATATTTTCCATGCTCGAAAATCATTAAGAGAAGCATTCCAAGATCACCATAGTTTTGAGGACATAGAAGGTTAGGAAGGTCGATATTGTGAAAAATATTCTAAAATTGTGATCTAATTTGTGTATACATAGGGAAATCTAATAGAAAGTGTTTTTCACCTTCACCCCTCTATTGGAACCCAAGTTTTGGGTAGGTTGTGTGCGCACACATATCATCCTTGTGTGTACATCAGTTTTGCACACACATATCATCTTTGTGTGTACATCAGTTTTGCACACACATATCAACAGTGACATGATAGATGGAATAAGGCACATTCACCAATTGAGTTCTATACTGTGTGTTGAACAACAAAAATATATCACATGCACACAAATTCAGAAGAAGATATTCAAGAAAATTCCCGAATAATGAACCCAAACAACATGAGAGATCATGGGACATATGATGGATGAGTTGTCAAGTTTGTTAGGTCTGCCACGCTCCAAACAGGTTTTGTGGGCTACATGCAGATGATAGAAGAATCCATGTAGCATGCAAAATAAATGATCACTAAAGTGAGTGGAGCAGGGAAAAAAGGGACAGAGCGCTAGAGCAGAAGGTGGATGAGAAGGAAAAGAGAAGAAGAATTTTCTTTTAGAGGAGAGAGGAGAGGAGAAGAGTCAATCTGAGGTCTATAAGGAGGCAGTCCAAGTTTTGTAAGAGTCTTGTTCTGAGTTTTGTAATAATTTTTTATGAGTCTGGAAAAGTCATGTTTAGAATATGTTATGGAGTCAGTTAATAGTATGGATTATGGACAGATAATGCATGATGCATTGTAATAAAGAACCGTAGAATGGATCAGAGCATAGAGAACGATTCCCTTGACAATGCGGATTTGTTGATGTATGTATTTTGATGTTTAATGGAGATAATATAAAAATGCAATTATCTTTGTCACTTGATGTGTTTTTTTTTTAGTTTAATGGATTGTTGTGTTAATGGTTTATGTTTTTATTTTGTTAATGGAGTATGATTGAATGAATGAATGATAGCTTCCTTGTCTACTTTATCCCTTCATATTTGAAACAAGATCAGACGGTCTCTGTGATTCTCATGGCGTTTCGAGTGAGACCTTCTTCGGTCCTCGACTGAATATTAATATGCCGACACCTTGGGGTTTTGTTGGTCAACTCTAGATGAATCCTTGGTCATCAACCCCCTAGAGTTAGGAAGGATGCGTGTAAGAAAGACAACAAATGGTTCCATTGATGGGACCTGAAGGCTTTTTGTTGCATGATGAAGGGAGAGAATGAGGTGGAATCCATCTCGGAGGAAATAGAATACTAGTTATCAGCAAAGGAAGATGAGTTTTCATGACGAGAGACCAAGGTTCTGATAAGCAACATTGAACGCTGAAAAGAGAGGTATGTCTATATTGATTAGCATGAGATTTTCTTTGTTGAGTTTCCATGTTTTTTGTATGAATGGTTGAAGAAGAAAAGCACCACTAACACTTCTTCAAGACCCCAAGAACCATTGGTCTGGGAACATACTACAATCAATAGGATGAAGGCATTGGATAATAAGTGGGATCAAGCAATCAATTTCTGGTTTTCCTAAGTAAAGGAGGGATACATTATTGAGTTCACCATAGAATACAATGATTCCCTCATTGAGTATAAGAGAAAGTTTAATGAATGTCCTCGAAAGATACTATTGGAAGAATTCTTATTGTGGAAAAAGTTTTTTTTCATAGAGAAAGGATTCATGCATATGGAGCTAGATAGTATGGCTAAGTATATCCCCTAGCCCCCCAGGGGGGATGAAAATAGGGGGGAAAAAGAGAGAGAGAAGATGGATCCCATAGAGAGGATCCAGAAGATGTTGAGATGAGGTGAGGCGAGAATGGACCTAGAAGAGTAAAGGAGAGAAAGAGACGAACGATACGCAAGAAGAGTTGAGCTAAGGAGACAAGAAGAACAAAGGATTAGGAAGAAGGTAGCAAGGGGTGAGAGACTAGGGGTAAGATGTATAATGAATAGGAAGGATACCATACTCGGAGGGTGTGAGAGAGAGTGTTGTGCTATAGAAGATCATAGAAGGTGGTAGGCTATCGAATATTCGTGGCATTAGGATTAAGGTATCCAGTGAAGATACCAAAAGTAGTGCTAGTTGGGTTAAACAATACAAAGTATGATCCCATTAGATGTTGAGAGATTCCACAAACTTAGAGGAATATGAGGCTCATAGTAGAGGCATTGAAGCAGGTGAGGATGGTGAATAACCCCTTCGAGAAGGGGAAGAGGATTTAGCTACAGTGAATGGTATTGCACGACTATAAGTAGGAAACTCTCTGGGATCCCTAATAATAAATGATGAGAGAAGATGGAGGAACCCCCTCTTTGAACCACACCCGTTGTGAATTTGTAACCAAGAAGAAATAATAAAATACAACACACCAATAGGATTAGAGGAAGAAAGAGTAGTAGAAGAAATAAGAGAGGATATGAGTGAAGAAGAAGACGAAGTCAACAACACTTTTCCAGGAAGGGTATTAGTACCAAGATCACTAACCACTGGCAGTTAGTTAGGAGGATACAACCCTAGATTGAGAATGGAAAATAAATATAAAACATCGAGGCTGCCTATGTTCCATTAGATGTGTAAGTATGATACAGAGAAACATTGGTTCGCATGTGAGGCTATTATTTTTGTGAAGAAGATCAAAGATGAAGCATCAAATATTTCACAAATGGAGACCAATTTCATAGAAAAATATCTAATGTGGTACATGAATTATAATGCAATTGCACCAGTGGGATAGGTGAGGTCCTTGAAAAAAATTAAGAGATATATGCTTAAGGAATTTACAAAGACTAAGTCAGAATCGTACTACATTATTGAAATCAAATAAATCAAACAACAAATTGGAGAGACCATATGGGATTATGACCATCTATTCAAGATATTGTTAGATAGGATTACATTCTAGATCCAAGATGTTCTGCACAAGGAAATGTTCATTGCAGGAATACTCCCCATATCTGAGTTTCGATCACTAGGAATAAGGTGACTACTCAGGTAGAGGATGTAGATATTTTGATGTGCCTGGAATCCATGCCAGGAGGTGGAGATACATCAACAACATTGGCACAGGTGTAGCCTTAGCTTGTGAAGTTGACAATGTAGTTGCAAGATATGGTAAAGACAAAATTGGTGCATGAGCACATATTGTGTAGTACATGTCGGTGGAGAGGTCATCGTAATGAATGTCCTATGTTGGGAAATTACTTGGAAAATGGTGCACCAAATCCATTTTTGACTATCCCATAGACTGAGTGATCCAATATTTGTAGACAGTGGGGACATATCCCTCCCCATTTTCCAACACTTGAGAAATGCAAAAAGACTCCCCATAATCCATTTTGTGATTTCTGCAAATCCAAGGGGAATGATGTGAACAACCATTGGTCACTTTAGTTGATGCAAGACCACACTCATGATTCCCTCTAGGTTTAGGAAGAGAATATAGGTCATGACCGTGGAGGTGCAGAAAGAGGTGGATACTAGGGATGTCGAAGAGGTGGATATGGATGAGGCAGAGGATGAGAATATGGCATAGGTGGAGGAATACCACCCACTTGTTTAAAGTATCACTATACATGACACATTTTGAGAGTTTGTTCCAAACTACATGTTCCTTATGGGTATTTTTATAGTACCAAACATGCCACTAAGGATTTTCCTGACTCTTTGAATAAGTGGGAAGAGAAAAAGACACACTGCAACATGGTAATTGCATAACCACAAGAGAATCAAAAGAAGGATGAGGAAGCTGATGTTCCATGGTAACTTCAAATCTATGTGAGAATCAAAAGAAGGATGATGAATATAATGTGTAGGTGATAACCCGAGGAGGAGGCAAAATGATAATGGACTTAGGGAATGGAGAATGTTTAGTCCATAGAGTAGAAGGGAAGATGAGAAAAGAGGTGCAAGTCCCTCCCAATTTTGACGTTGTGTAGAAAAATAATATATGCTTGATGTGTGGAGGGATATAGAGGAGCAGAGAGAACATGAATATCTTTAGCGTGGATGTAAAGGTATCTAAAGGAATCCTAGATACACGAGGAAGTACAAATATCCACACAAAGATCGCTAGAGGAAGCTCGAGCATGTAAAGAATTGTAGTGCGCCACATTGAAGTCTTTGGAGGAAGCTCATGTACATGAAGAGATCTAGCACATGAAACAAAGGTTATTGGAAGAATTACTTAGAAAGAAAGAAGTGTGATGGGAAAAATAGAGGGAAGTAGAGTATCATGTGCATGAAGAGATGGGGTGGATGACGTGAGAAGAAGCATTCCATGATATTGGTTGTGAGGGACAAGTAGAAGACCAAGTAAGTAACTTCTTGTGCTATTTTTTGAAGTTGTTAAGTGATCTTGATGTTGTAAGAAAGTTGACTCACATGCTAACAAGATGCATGGGGGAAGAAGGAAAAAATGTAGTTATATCTACCCCACTAACAAAAAGGGATGTGTGTCAGGTTAGAAAGAAAAAGCGCACATGAATAGAGTTCAAGATGATAGTTGGAATTGGTAGCTATGAGATGGATGGAGTCATGTTGGATCTAGGATTTTATGTGAACATCTTGCTAAGGAAATCATAGGAGTTTATGGGAAGACTTAACTTGGTGTGGTCCCCCATTTAAGTCAAGATAGCTAATCAATATAGAATATATCCTATAGGATGAATGGAATAGGTCAAAGTGAACATTGAAGGGGTGAAGAATAAGGCATATTTTGAGGTGATTGAGATCATGGATGACTCAAATATTCTATACCCTGGGCTACTTGGTATTTATTAGGAATTTGAAATTAATGTCATGTTGAACTTGAGGAAAATGTAGATGTCTTTTGAGATGGACACTTTGCATGTGATTATTCCATTAGATATGAATGAAGGAGACATATACAATGAGTCTATGGATGAGGATGCACAAAACTCCATTATTGAAAACATCTATCAAATCAAAAGGCACAGAGAGAATTACATCAATCCCATAGAGGATGGAGAGATGAGTTGGATAAGTGTGAATTCATATGATATTTATTCATAAGATGTTATGGAGAGATGGTAGAATAATCTATGTGAAGTATTGTTGATATCAATTATTGCTTCCAATTTTTTCTTTCCTTTTCTATTTTCCCAACTTTTTTTTTTTTTTTTCCATTTCTTTTCCCTCTTCTATACTTTTACTTGTTTCCATTTTCCTTTCTTCCCTTCTTCTATCCCTTTCTAGTTACCATACTTAGTCACATTTCAAAAATCAGTGGGTTCGCGGGTAGGAGAATTTGCAGGTCTTCATCCCCATCCATTTTCCTATGCCACACGTCCGTCCAACTACCTTGCTATATTATACTTAGCCTTTTTTTTAACATCGCGGGTTCGTGGGGTTGAACTTTCATTCTCCAAGTTTCAGGATCTCCACTTTCAACCATCATACTTGTTGCAGGTCTTGAGTCCCTAAAATCATTTATTTCTCCTACATGCAAGTTTGACCGAATGATGTTCTACAATTGACTTATTTTTTATCATCCACAACCACGGGTTGGTGGGTTCGTAAAAAACTTCATATTCAAAACTACTATCGTTTGTCCCCACCATTCTCACGCTTTTTCCAATATGCATTTAATGTTGTTTAATGATAACAACTAATTGAGCAGGCTTTGAAAAGATTGTCATTAATGGCGAAAGACTTAAGGAGATTATTCATTAAATTGCATTAATTCTCCATTTTCCAAAGGATTATATTATTGTCATCTCTCTGAAAGGATTTATTTCAAGTTATTATTCAGCTAAAGAATACTCCCATCAACCTAAATGGCAGCAACAACTAGACAACAATTATGTGGAGATAATTTGAATATTTTTGGTCGTGAAGACCAGAAATTTCAGTGGTCCAGAGCATATTCATATTACTCATCTCCTCCACAAAAAGACGTAATATGGACATCTAGAATTTCTCGCGCAGGGTGTGTTCCTAAGGTATTTGACTGCAAAGAACTTGTTGCATGGTGCGTTGAGAAGTACATTTTGAGCCAGATAATTATACAACTCCAAGATCGTTCCCCCATTTCCCTTTCACTGAATTTTTTTTGCAATATGTTGAAGCTTCCAAAGCCAACACTTACCTTCAAAGGAGAAGACTGTAGAGATTTTCAGAAAAAACATAATAATGGCATGGATCTCCTACTTGAATATTTGGAGAATCCCATGACTATTCTAGAAGACATAACTAAGATGTAGGTCGATTCTTTTAAAAAACCATTTTGAGAGATTACATAGTTGTTCACCAGGTTGACAGGTCGGGAAAGAATTGCTACCATTTCTCGCATGATTCTTTATATTTACATTTTACAGTAAAATAACAGGCTATCTTTGACCGGGGAAAATTGATTTCCATCGAAATATCATCCCAGTTATCACATTATAAAAGGGACAAAAAATTCTTTATGGCTTCCTATTTGGTAGTTTCTATAGTGTCTTGTTGCCAATTTCCAAACTTGACTATAAGTAAGAGGGTGAATTGTGAAATAGATCCAGTTACCTTTTGGTATCAGGAATTGTGGAGACACAATATTTCTCTGTATTTTTACGAAGTTTACAATGATTTTTTCTCAGTATTCAAAGGAATGTTGTTTGGTAAAAATACCCCCAAGATATCTGACCAGGATAAAAAATTCTTGGAGAAAAAGGGAACGATAGAACATATGGAAAATCACAGTGTCATCAGGATGTTTTGTTCCAAAGAACATTCCTCTTTTCTTCCATACCTTGTATCTGGAAAATTGTTTATTACAGAAGTGGAAAGGCAATACAACTTCCGGTTACATTTATTCCACGAAAAAAGGAAAAAACAATTCATCCCCTTGTCGTGGAAGATTGGATATTTCATTTTTAGGAACATAAATAAAATTGACGAGTTTGCAAGCCATTTCAATCACATAATCTTACAATATGCTAAACATATCAAGGGATTTGACCCTAGCAAGATATTTTTGGAACACATGATTTTGGTAGGATTCAGTAAATCGTTCATTCAGAATACCTTGAATGAAGAAGAAGGTAACAACCAAAGTACCTATATACACGAGGCTAGTGACCTAGAAACAATACTAAGCACTAATGAGTTGTAAAATAAAAAAGGAAAAGGTCCCAGTGAAAGGAGCACCCAGTATCCAGTTGTTACTCCCAAAACTACCACATATCGGAGCAATGCTCCAATTGATCACCCATTTATAAATATTGCCAACAGTAGTTCAAGAGGTGAAGCAGAGAAGAATCCCCCCTCTGGGAAAATTGAGAATTCGCATAAGTTTCCTGTAAGAAAGAAAAGAAAAAATTTGATACAAGAAGAAGAGGACAACCTCATAGAAAATGGCATCCAAATATTTTCTCTGGATGACATGGAGCTAGAGGTGGATCTTGAGAAAATATTTCTCATGATGGAATAGACATAAATTGTAACTCAAAAATACGTTTTATTGGAAGTTGTTGCAAATGAGATTTTTAGTGAAGAGGAATACTTCACATTTCAAAGTGTTATTTTTTATAAGGAGTCTAAAAAATTGATTTTGGAAAGAGGTGATCAGAAAAATAAAAAAGGAAAATCTCGCTTAGAGGTTGACCTGAAAGACTTGTGGTCATTCGAAATCTCTAAAATTCACAAAGCAACTAGTGATTCTCTTGACGATTCCATTGATGGGTTGGAGGTCAAAAATTGCAAGCTAAAATAAAGGATCAGAGAATTGGAGGATGCCTTAATGCCTCTTTCAATCCTGGCTAGTCCTTTGTCAATGGTCAAACCAACCACACTCACTTTTAAGTTGAAAGGATATTCAAGACTACTCACAACAGTCATAAGTTATGTAGAAAAAAATATTAAGAAGGGAATGCCACTAATAACAGAGGCATGGGAGGTTTCAAAAAATATTGTTTCTTTTGGCTCAAGGGCGCATGCCTTCCATGAATATCTGTAAGATGATCTAAAGAACGAAAAAGGTTTCTACACTGATGATGCATTACCATTTGGAATCAAAGTCTCTAACATGATGGAATTGAGAAGAGGAGAGGAGGATCTTCCTTCCCCAAGTTGAATAAAACAACTAAAGGCTTGCTAGAAGCAAAATATTAAAAATTTGAATAAAATTGTTCAAGCATGCAGCGAAGCCATACTAAAAAGAGAAGAACTGTTCAAGAGACTCACAGACATAGACCTAGTAGGAGGTACTAACGAAGTACAATACCCTAAATTAATTCTCAACTCAATTTTCCTAACAAAGCAACAATTTGACAAACAAGTTGAGATATTTAAAGGGTTATCAATTGAAAATTTTTATGGCATACTTGAATATAAGGAAGATGAAATAGAAAATTGGCTAGTTGATTATTTCGTGAAAAATCAAGATATTGAGGAAGTAGTAGATGGTATTTCTCTGGACTTAAGAGACTTGGAAGGTGAGTTATTCAGCATTAAAATCCGACATGAAATAAATGTCACACCAAAGAAAAGTTATATTGAATATTGGTTCAACAAGGCAATCAACAAATTAACCAAAGAAGGGAAAGAAACAGTTGAGACGGTTCATGTAACCATCAATCAAGAAAATAAAAGGACAACAACGAGGAATTAAAGACACAAGAGACCATCATAGTAAGTTCACGCTAATCACATTTTTTTTTCTTTATCAATTTTTCATGCAATTACTTCACTTCTATGACTAGAAATGTTTAACGAAAATCTTGTAACTTCTTCGTGTCTTCTTTCTAGGTCTTGCAACTCTGGACGCCCACCATTCTCCTTCTAAAACTTACTTATTGTTCATATTTTATTTATGGTCCATGGGAGCTTGATCTAGGTGGATATCGGTGGCCACCCACCTTTTCCAATTGGCTCAAAAAGGTTTTCTGGCAATTTTGGTAATTTACTTTTTTTAGCAGTTTTTAACTTCCAGGGCCATTTTCAAGGCAAAAATGAAGGTTTTTAGGGATCGAGCTTATGATAGCTGAAGGATATGATTGAGCCCCCAAATTGAATCTCCTCGACGATACCTTTACAATGAGTTATCGTTGTTGGATCATGTTGTCAATGATGCCCATGGTTTTGTCATTGATGGCAATGGTTTGATTGATTGATGTCAAGTGATTGATTGTTTGATTGATGCCAAAGGATTGATTGATTAATGATTGATATGTATTGTCCTTGATGAGAATGCATAATGGATCGATGTGGTTTCATTGGTATATGATGCATTGTTGGAAAAATGCATAGATGACTCATTATTGTCTTATCATGATTGATAAGGTGCACAAATGGATGAACTCCAAAGTGGTCCCCTTATGGTGAAATCCCTCACGGGAATACGCTTTGCGGATTGAGTTATCCTAGAAGAATGGTTGGAGGACCCATGCTTGTATGTAAAATAATGAGATGAAGATCAATGAAGTTGTTGGTGAAACTATCCTAGATGGATAGTGCTTGTCATGCCATTTCCGGTGGTATGTGGAATGTCACATAACTCCTCACGGTTTGAGAGTTATGTCCCTACGAATTTGAAGGACCCCCATGTGTTGGCTTGAAGCCCCAAATGGTCAAAGAAGTCAAAGTGCCCTAAAATAAGAAATCATTATTTAAATGATAAAGTAAAGTGACAAAGTCAAGATGGATTATTTAAATAATAAAGAGAAGTGACAAAATCAAGAAGGAATATTTAAATGATAAAGTATTGGAGAACTTTCTATTTATGGAAAGTGGTTAACCCTAAAATAAGGAAAATAGGTTAAGTGGCCTAGAAATGGGTTAAGTAACCTAAAAATGGGTTAAGTGACTTAGAGGATGAAAGTGTAAATAAGATAGCTATGGTCTCTTGTAGATCATCCTTTTTGTGGATCAATGGAGAGCTTCTTGTGAGAATATCTTTTGGAGTATTGATGGAGAGCTTGTTGGAGAGATTCTTGTGAGAGCATATTTGGTATGGATCTCTTGAGCATGATTGAAGATACATTTTGAGAAAAAGAGCGAGAGGAGGATCTCATGGACGCATCAAAGTTTCGGCAATGTTGGAGATCTTGACGGCAAAATTCTTGGAACTTCAGAAACCCTAGCTTCTGATGCATATGTGGGTTGTCTGTTAAGTGACCTAGAGGATGAAAGTATAAATTAGATAGCTATGGTCTCTTGTAGATCATCCTTTTTGTGGATCAATGGAGAGATTCTTGTGAGAATATATTTTGGAGTATTGATGGAGAGCTTCTTGTGAGAGCATATTTGGTATGGATCTCTTGAGCATGATTGAAAATATATTCTGAGAAAGAGAGCGAGAGGAGGATCTCATGGATGCATCAAAGTTTCGGCAATGTTGGAGATCTTGATGGAAAAATTCTCAGAACTTCAAAAACCCTACTCTCTGATGCATACGTGGGTTGTCTGTGTATAGGGTGAATATACATTGACGTATACACGGGCTGGCTGTTAATAGGGTGAGTATGTACGTGGGCTGTATGAGGACAGGGAGTGCATAGTGGATAAAATCATGGAGATTTGTGTTTGAGCTGGTGCCAAGCTCTTGGATGATGGGGCGGGTTCCAAATCTGCATTCTATGTCCTCAAATCTATCACTGAGACACTGGTATGGTTACATTATTGTCTTGATGGATATTTTTGTTTGATATGTTGTGAATTCTTAGGGAATTCTTGGTATGAATTCTATGATATGGTTCAGTTTGGATGATTTGGTTGATGGAGTGAGCAGTACTCTTTGGATTTAGTGGTGACATGATTGCTATGGTATACTAGATGTTTATACATGTTTGAGATAGCATTCATATTGATCTATTGTTGAGCATGAGCAAGATATTGGAGAGCTTGGATATTTTGTGACTGGATGGTGGTCAGATTGGACAGTCAGAGATAGAAAAGAATGATATATTGGTTGTAGACAATATGAGTTGATCTTGAAGGAAAAAACCTAACATCTCATAAGGTATACGCAGGTTGTTGTATACATTGGCTGCATGTATACACAGGCTGTAGTGAGCGAGGGCACATGCACAAGCTGGCTGAACTACTAAGAGGTCATGTACCTGTTAACAGATTGATATCTGTTGAGGATTGTTGCCTCATCTCAGTTGGTGCTGAGGGTGTAAGCTGAGTCTTGAATTATAGAGATGTTGCTCTTGTAGAGTTGTACTCTATTCAATTATTCCTGATAAACGCCAGATTGTTGTCCATACTAAAAAGAAAAATTGTACATATATCATGTTCTTTGTGTTCCTTGTGGTGATGATTTGTTGATGATATATTACTGATATATGTTGCTGATATATGTTCTCATCTAACTGGTTGTAAATGAAATCAATGGGTAATGAATAAATGTTGAATGTTAACTAAGAAGTTTTTGTGGAAGAGGGAATTTTTGGGGAAAAGAGCCCCACACTCATTCACCCCCCCTCTAAGTGTGGTAGGTGTCCAAAAATTGGTATCAGAGAGGACCTTCACTACAATCCTTAACAAGCTTGAAGGAGATCCATAGACACACAAATGGATGATGAAGTTACAATCCTTGATGATGAAAACTATTCTACATGGAGAATAGAGATGAGATTACATTTGAAGACAATGGGAGAAACAATTTGGAAGACAACTATTGGTGGATCAGTTTTGTTGAAGAATAAGTCAAAGTTTGCAGCTCAAAGGGAAGGAAAGAAGAATGATGCATTGGCTCTGAAGACCATTCTTAGTGGACTCTCAAGCCCTATCAAAGAGAGCATGGAACAATGCACTTCCGCCAAGGAGCTATGGATAAAGCTAGAGGAGACATATCAAAGCAAGAAGGAAAAGGAATATATTGAAGATCACTCCATCAATATCACTAAAGGTAAAGAATCTCCAAAAAATATTGAATGCATTATTTCTAAATGTGATTTTGAAAACATTTCAAGTGAAGATAAAGAATCAAGTAATGATAGCACAAAGGAAGATCTTGAAGACATTTCAAATGAAGGCAAAGAATCATGTGATGGTGTTGGCAAGAAGGAAGATATTGAAGGTAGAGAATCTCCAAAGACTCTTGATTGCAATGATTCAAAGTGTGATGATGTTGATTTTTTCTCAAGTGAAGAAGACGATATAGAAACAATTTGTGTAAGGTTTGATGATAGTTATCCCATGGAAAGAATATAAGAAAATCTATTAGAACTTCAAAAGGAAATTGAAGAGGGTTTATATAGATATAGAAGTGATCATTTTTATACACACTATAACTATCTTTCGGATAACACTAAGAAGTTTGTTAGGAGGAGTCAAAGTTACATCTTGAAGTTAAAGGGAATGCTTAAAGAACAAGAAGATATTTCTAAATTAGAAGAAAAGGAAGAAGAGATCACAAGACTAAAGAATGAAAAATAATATATGAAGGTAGAGGATGAGATTAGCAAAAGTTTTGAAACTATTGTCCATATCAAGATCCAAATTGAAGAAGCCAAAAGGGTAGAACAACTTTTGAAGAATCAAATTAATGAAAAATAAGAGTCATGTTGTAAGTTAGAAGCTGAAATTGATGACCTTAGAAAGAAGGTAGAGAAGTCAAACAAATTCTTGAATAACTCAAGAATCTTGGATGAGATATTGGAAAGTCAAAGATCACCATGTGATAAATCAGGTCTTGGATACAAAGGAGAAGATACACATGCTGAAGAAAGCACCTCAAATAAGTTCATCAAAGAAGGAAGACAATGTTGCAAAACAACCATCTACACAAGGCAAAGAAAATCTCAAAAGAAGCAAGAAATCAAGACGTCAAGAAACTACTTTTGGGACACCAAAGCAAAGGTATGAAATTATTTTTCATGGGCATTGTTATTCATGTAATGGATATGGTCACAAATATTTTGAATGTAGATCTTATGAAAGGAGATATAATGGAATATTCTATATGAGGTGTTGGAGATGTGATCAAGTAGGACATATTTTTGTTCACTGTAACACCATGAGATGCTACAGCTGTAGTGGATTTGGCCACAAATCCCAGGAGTGTTGGAACACAAGAAGAAAGTTCATGATGAGGACTTCACATAGCATGGCTAGAAGAAGGAATGAAGTAAGAAAGCGAGACATCTTTGAAAAGATGGATGATCATAGCTCAAGTTCTGAGAAGCAGGAACCTCTACAGAAGTGGGTGAAGAAGACAAAACAACTAGAATAGGATGAAAGACTGAAGGGAAGCTCAAGAAATTCATCTACTGAAACATACGCAGGTGATAGTGGTATCAGTCACGTACATACAGAAGATGAATTTGTATAGGTCACGTACATACGCGATCTATTGTGCAGCAGGCCGTGTATATGTTGTAAAGCCTTGGGAAAAAGGCAATGCACATGGCTTGGAGTTTGATGTGATGGTATAACTCTGTGATGCAGGGTATGACATGGTTTATTGCAGGTTCTGATATTGTTTGCTACAAGTTTTCATGGTTTTACATTAGATCATGCAAGGTTATGATATAAAATAAATCTTGGGTGCATGACACTAACCCATGAGTATGGATTGATGTTGATCAAATTCTCATCTATTGGATTATGTAAAATAATCTGTTGGGGTACATGGCTAGTACATAATTGAAGTTTCATTGATATATCTTATGATTTATTATTGGAAGCATATCTTGGTTATCATGGTGCATGCATTTTGCATGTGGTTGGGCTACATATTGAGACATGTAGTTGGTGAGTTGAGTTGATAGTCATGTTGTACATCATTGGGGAGTCATATCTTGTTGATGCATGGTTTATATACTTGCTTGGTGCAAGTGATGATTCTTGATACTACACCGTTGGTATTACTTGATTAGCACAACAATTGGTATTTGTTTGATACATGGTTATGATACTTGGTTCATGATGGAGACATATCGTGAGTGATATGACACATGGTTGTCATATTGGTAGATGCACATGGTTGACATATTGGTGGATGCACATGGTTGGCACATTGGTAGATGCACATGTTGGCATGTTAATATTTTACTCATGATTCTCTATCTTTGACATATATTTTGTTCCATGATGGTTGGTATGGCATGAGTTTGATGCATGAACAGGTCCAAGGATCATTATATGGTAGCATATTTTTTATCTTGCAGAGAAGATAGGGGGAGTTATTATTCTTCCCATGACTCTAGGAGGAGATATTTATCAGATGCATACCTAGAAAAGAGCCCTATATTTGAAGAAAGAGCACATAGGCATAATTCCAGGAGAAGCGATGGTCACAGGGGGAGTATGTTCGATGTATCTTCAGCATTACATCAGAGTGATATCCATTGTTCAAAAGGGGAGAGATTATTCAATGGCGACAAGACAAGGGGAGCAGCCCCAAGAGGAGAATGGCCCTTTTCCATTGATGTCAAAGGGGGAGAGATAGTCACATTGATGTGATTATCGATTGGGAGAGATAGTCACATTGACTATTGCTGATATGATTGCTGTTTACTAATAGGGAGAGATAGCCATATTGATATGATTGATGACTATTGATTTAGAGCATGCCTTGTCTACATATTTGACATCAATAATTGGTAATTTTTGTTGACATCAATGTTGGTATTGGTATCAATGACAAAGGGAGATATTGTTGGATCATGTTGTCAATGATGCCCATGGTTTTTTCATTGATTCCAATGGTTTGATTGATTGATTTCATTGATTCATGTCAAGTGATTGATTGTTTGATTGATGACAAAGGATTGATTGATTGATCAAAGGATTGATTGATTAATTATTGATATGTATTGTCCTTGATGAGAATACATAATGGATCGATGTGGTTTCATTGGTATATGATGCATCGTTGGAAAAATGCATAGATGACTCATTATTTTCTTATCATGATTGATAAGGTGCACAAATGGATGAACTTCAAAGTGGTCCCCTTATGGTGAAAGCCCTCATGGGAAGACGCTTTGTAGATTGAGTTATCCTAGAAGAATGGTTGGAGGACCCATGATTTTATGTGGAATAGTGAGATGAAGATCAATGAAGTTGTTGGTGAAACTATCCTAGATGGATAGTGCTTGTCATGCCATTTCCGGTGGTATGTGGAATGTCACATAACTCCTCATGGTTTGAGAGTTATGGACCTACGAAGTTGAAGGACCCCCATGTGTTGGCTTGAAGCCCCAAATGGTCAAAGAAGTCAAAGTTCCCTAAAAGAATAAATCATTATTTAAATGATAAAGTAAAGTGACAAAGTCAAGATGAATTATTTAAATAATAAATATAAGTGACAAAATCAAGAAGGAATATTTAAATGATAAAGTATTGGAGAACTTTCTATTTATGGAAAGTGGTTAACCCTAAAATAAGGAAAATAGGTTAAGTGACCAAGAAATGGTTTAAGTAACCTAAAAATGGGTTAAGTGACCTAGAGGATGAAAGTATAAATAAGATATCTATGGTCTCTTGTAGATCATCCTTTTTGTGGATCAATGGAGAGCTTCTTGTGAGAATATCTTTTGGAGTATTGATGGAGAGCTTCTTGGAGAGCTTCTTGTGAGAGCATATTTGGTATGGATCTCTTGAGCATGATTGAATATATATTCTGAGAAAGAGAGAGAGAGAGGAGAATCTCATGGATGCATCAAAGTTTCGGCAATGTTGGAGATCTTGAGGGTAAAATTATCGAAACTTCAGAAAACCTAGTTTCTGATGCATACGCGGGTTGGCTGTGTATAGGGTGTGTATACATTGAGGTATACGCAGGCTAGCTATGTATAGGGTGAGTATGTACGCGGAATGTATGAGGACAGGAAGTGTATAGTGGATAAAATCATGGATATTTGTGTTTGAGTTGGTGCCAAGATCTTGGATGAAGAGGCAGGTTCCATATATGCATTCTATGGCCTCAGATCTATCACTGAGGCATTGGTATGGTTACATTATTGTCTTGATGGATATGTTTGTTTGATATGTTGTGAATTCTTAGGGAATTCTTGGTATGACTTCTATGATATGGTTCGGTTTGGATGATTTGGTTGATGGAGTGAGCAATACTCTTTAGATTCAGTGGTGACATGATTGTTATGGTATACTAGATGTTTATACATGTTTGAGATAACATTCATATTGATCTATTGTGGAGCATGAGCAAGCTATTAGAGATCTTGGAGATTTTGTGACTGGATGGTGGTCAGATTGGACAGTTAGAGATAGAACAAAATGATATATTGGTTGTAGACAATCTGAGTTGATTTTGAAGGACAAACCCTAACATCTCAGAAGGTATATGCAGGTTGTTGTATACACTGGCCACGTGCATACGCGAGCTGTAGTGAGCCAAGGCACGTGCACACGTTGGATGAACTACTGACAGGTCATGTACCTGTTGACAGATTGATATCTGTTGAGGATTTTTTCCTCATCTCAGTTGGTGCTGAGGGTGTAAGTTGAGTCTTTCATTATAGAGTTGGTGCTCTTGTATAGTTGTACTCTATTAAGTTGTTGCTGATAAACCCCATATTGTTGTTCGTAATAAAAAGAAAAATTGTACATACATATTGTGTTATTTGTGTTCCTTGTGGTGATGACTTTTTGATAATATATTGATGATATATGTTCTCATCTAACTGGTTGTAAATGAAAGCAATGGGTAATGAATAAATGTTGAATGTTAACTAAGAAGTTTTTGTGGAAGAGGGAAGTTTTGGGAAAAAGATCCCCAGTACACTCATTCACCCCCCCTCTAAGTGTGGTAGGTGTGTCCAACAATCGTGCACCCCAAACAGAGATCGTATGCCAAAGTTACACCCCTGAGAAGTTGAGACACCAAACTACCCAAAATGGGGTCCACAAAACTGTTGTCTTTTCATCTTCCTGGGTTAGGGTTTTGGATTTTCTTTATGATAAAAATGCATTTGGATCCTCATTGTAAAATCATCCTCTTGCAAATTCGAGTAGCAGACATATATATTCTCAGAGATAAGATGCCACCATTATATCGAGTCTTTCACTCTGTATTTTTATAGTCTTTGTACATTTTCACTCATTAATAGAAAATTATGTATTACTATATCTCTGTGTTTATGGTTGCATCTTTGATACATTTCTGTTATATTATTGGATATCTGAGATATCTCTGTACATTTATTTATTATATCTCTTCTCTCATTTCTTGCCGAAAATAATCCAGATCAGAGTCCCAATCCCAGTCCTAAGAACAAACAAATTTAAATTTCAAAGCATTGTAACAAACTATATATTTTTTCAGAAATCCCAAGAGAACTATTTCGGGATCAATTTTGACTGTACTTTGTAACTCCGAGTTTTGAGTATAAATTATTTGAGATTGATCTATCATTAAGTTTATTTGAGTTCCCCTTGTCTTACTCTATTAAAGTTCTCTTATGCATGCAAACCATCTTATTTTATTTTATGTGATAAAAAATATTTAGTTTAACTATGATGGATGTGAGGAAATTTCATTTATCTCTTTCAAATGTATGAAGTGTGTGGTTCCTGGTCATTTCTCAGGAACTCTCTAAAAAAGGAAAACAAAACATATTATTTCTTGTTATCATTTCTTTCAATCTTTATGTTTCTTTTATTATCACGACGAAATTCTACAAAGTCCCATATTATAAAAATCTAGAGTCCTAAGAAAATATTTAAATAAAGAGGAGTACAACCTCTATAAAAACGCAGGTGGATTTTTATCCCTGTAAGGTTTCTGTTTCGGTCATAACGGATTCAAGCATCAACATTTTTGGCTACCACGCTCGGGAATGAATTGAAATTTGAAATATGGTTTAGCATTTAAAAAAAAATACATGACTTTTCCCCAGGTTGATGAACCCCACCTAGAAATTGGATTGAATAATCAATGAAGCATCTTACATCACATATATAATATTTTAATAACGACAACCAATACCTGATAAGAATTGGAAATTCCTTGGCAGACATTGTTCCAAGAAGAAGAAATATAGATACTCTGAACATAGAAGAGAGAGGAGCAACAAGACCAAAGGAACGGAAGGCCAGCTAGAGAAACACAAAGTCAAGGTCAGGATTGAAGCTGGACAAATACAAGGGACTCATTACTAGAAGTAAAATCAAGTAACTTTGTATCCTAAGAAGTGGAAAACATATTCCTGAAACATCTCCGAACATGGCCAAAAGAAATGAAAAACCTCGAGAAGAACCACGAAGAGAACCTCATGAGGAGAGATAAGGAGGTGGTGGAAGAAATCAAGAAAATCTAATATTTTAAAATCGAAGAAGAGTAAGAGATTTACCTTTAAATATTCAAGGCAAGCAACATGACCTCCTCGTTCTTCCTAAGGGTACCCTGAAGGAATTTTCTAGAGCTAGAACAATTGACGCCAAAAGACAACTTAACTTATTTATTGATGTTTGTGATTTTCATCATTTTGAATATGACGATGTGATGGTAAGGTTATTTATTCAAACCTTATCGAGAAGAGCTTATGAATGGTATACAACGTTACCCAGTAGGTCCATTGGCTTGTTTAATTACCTTGAAGCCATGTTCTTCACTATGTTCACCCCTCCAGTTGCATATCATACCCTTCTCATTGATTTCACCGAGATTGGTTTGAGGAAGAATGAGAGAATACGAGATTGTAATCTCAAGTTCAATAAAACTTTGAGTAAGATTCCAAAAGATAAAATACCTAATGACCCAGTCATACTAGGTTTTTATAAGAATGTGATGCCTCCAAATGTGAAATATGCTATCAAAAAATCCCAGATGGATACCTTGGAGGAAGCAATGATTAAATCCACTGATATGGAAGAAATTATGATTGATACGAGTGTCAAACCCGACATTATCCTGGGAAACGTACAAAGGAAACTATGAGGCTTAAGTATTGATAATGAAGGAGCCTCTAGCTCAAGAAAGAACGAGGAATCAAAGCCACAACCAACCCAAACAAGTGGAGGAGGATATTTCAAGGGAACCATACTAGATGTGAAGGTAGACCCTGTTGCATCACAAGAAACCAAGCAAAGAATTGAAATTGCACAAATGAATAGAACCATGAGGCAAATGAAGAATGAGATAACTAAATTAATAAGGGGGACAATTATGTAGTAAATCCAAGAATTTTGGTCCAAGAGAAAAGTAGGAACCCTCCCCAAGTAAACATAGTGAGGTTTGAAAATACTAATAATCCGCAAAGGACAAGGGCTCCCAAGCAACCAATACCCAATGAAAATGTTCTTGATGATGTATATGATGAAAAAATGGTTGAGCAAGGGAACTATTATTTACCTGATGAAATTTCTAAAACTGTACAGATGGATGGATACAAGATGTCCATGTATATATTTGAAGAAGCTGACAACGACCCTGAATCACAAGAAACTGTTTCCCAGAGAAAAGCATTTGTAACTAAATCCAAGGATAAAAATGATTCTGAAAAAGAAAACGAAAAATATAAGTAAAAAAGGCAGAAGATGAAGCTTTGATTAAGGGAATGATTCTTGCACGAGAATTGAAGATAGAACATATAATTGTGATTGACGACTCTGAGTTGGTAATAAATCAAGTCACCCGGAGCTATAAAATAAAAAAGGAAAGACTCAATTTATATTTCAAAAGAGTTAACGAATTGATGGAATCTTTCATCTCTTTCAACATTTCTTTCATTCCAAGGGGAAATAATCAAAAGGAAGATTCATTATCTTTAGCGACCTCATTGTCAAACCCGGATGATATTAAAATCAAAACATATTTTCAATTAGAAAGATAATTCCGACCTTCTGTACCAGATAACCAGGAATACTAGAATGATGAACAATTGGAATTTTTTTTGTTAAACGATGATGATGATGAAGACAATCACATATCTATTGTCTCGAAGGATTGTATTCAATATGAGTCTCTTTCTACGGAATAAAATCATGCTAAGAATCTCCTGGAATAAATTTCACTCCGAAAAGTCCAAGAAACAAGAAAAATCAATATTGGAATTGACAGTTCCCCAAAATATGTCAACTTGGGAGTTGATTGCACCATTGAGGAAGTTGATCAATATGTTGCATTATTTAAATAATATATTGATGTGTTCATGTGGACTTATGATGATTTGAATGCTTATGATAAAACAATATTTCAACATATTATGCCCTTGAGAGAAGGGGCAATGTCGGTCAAGCAAAAGATATGGATGATGAAATCCAAATTAAAACCTCTAGTAAAGGTTGAATTAGAGAAATTAAATAAGATTGGAATAAAATATCCCACTAGACACTCTAATTAGATTTCAAACCCTATTATAGTAAGAAAGAATACCGAGGAGATTCATATGTGTGTATATTTAAGTGATCTTAACAAAGAAAGTATAAAGGATAAGTATCCTTTACCTAACATGGAATTTATTCTCCAGCAAGTCACGTGATTAGCCTAGATGTCCATGTTAGATGGTTTTTTTGGGTATAATCAAGTCTTGGTTGTTGAGGAAGACAGAGCAAAGACAACATTCATAACACCTTGGGAGACATATGCATATGCTAGGATTCCCTTTGGTTTGGAGAATGCAGGAGCTACATTCCAGAGGGCCATGGATCATGTTTTTAAGAGTTTGATAGGAAAATTCATGGCGGATTATCAAGATGACTTAATAGTACATTCAAAAACAAGGGGTGATCACATTCATCACATTAGGAAATTTTTTGGCATGTGTATATTATATGGTGTTTCCTTAAATCCAAAGAAATGTCTATTCGTTGTAACTCAAGGAAAATTGTTGGGTCATATCGTATGCAAAGAAGGAATCTATATAGATTCTAAAAGAGTTAAATATGTAAATGAACTTAAACCCCCATCATCTAAGAAAGGAGTTCAACTTGTTTTGGTAAGATAAACATTGTGTGAGGATTTGTCCCCAACTATGCAAGTATTGTGAAGTCGTTCAATTTATTGTTGAAAAAGGACCGAATGTTTGAATGGACAATGAATACACAAGAATCTTTCAATAATATCAAAAGGGAAATCACTACAGCTCCAGTCCTCACTAGCCCAAATTTTCAAAGAGACTTCATCATTTATTCCTTCTCTACAGAAACAATGATTACATCTATTCTTACTCAGAAGAATACCAAGGGTGATGAACTGTCGATTAGCTTCATGAGCAAGACCCTTCATGATTATGAATTGAGATATTTAGAATTGGAGAAACAATCCCTATCTCTTGTGAAGACGGTGGCACACTTTTGGACTTACATATTAAATTCTCATGTCATCGCTTACATTCCATCCTCTCCTGTGAATATGATTTTAAATCAACAATTGAGATAAGGAAAATGTGCTAATTGGCTACTAAAAATTCAAGAATATGGCATTGAAATCAAACCTATAAAGGCAGTCAAAGGAGAAGGTTTATGTAAAATCATTGCAAACAATGATTCTTTGGATGGAATGATTTCAATTTTAGTAGGATAACCCATGATAGATTCATAATGGTATAGATATATTATATTTATTTGAGGTCTGGACAATTCCCAGTCACCATGAACCCAAAAGAGAGGACATTGAAGATGAAATCGAGCCAATATGTGATGATAGCTAACATATCATTTAGAAGAAACTATGATGGTATATTGTTGAGATGTGTTGATGAAACAAAATCTCAAGAATTGATGAAAGAATTACATGAAGGAATATTTGGTGGACATTTTGTTCCTAGCACCACCTCCCATAAGATAATAAGAGTTGGGTTTTATTGGCTATCAATTTTTAAAGACTCACATGCCACAATAAGGAAGTGCGTATCTTGCCAACAATTTTCATGGAAAATGAAGAGATAGACAATGTCAATACAACCTATATCTATGGAACAACCATTCTCCCAATGGGGACTTGATGTTGTTGGGAAAATAAACCCAAAGTGAAGCAAGGGACATATATATATTCTCACTGCTACATATTATTTTACAAAGTGGACAGAAGGAGTGGAATTAAAAAATGTCGATTTTGAAGAGTTGATTAAGTTTATCAGAGATAATATTTTGTCAAGATTCGGTGTCCCAAAAAAATTCATCACTGATAATGGGTCAATTTTCATTGGTTCAAAATTTACAGAATTTTGTGGAGAATATGGAATTTTTATGGGACAATCATCAAACTATTAGCCATAAGGGAATGGTCTTGCATAATCCACCAATAAGACGCTCATTCATATATTGAAGAATTTTTTTGATAAGAACCAAAGGAATTGGCATTGAAAATTGACTGATGCGTTGTGGGAAAGAAGAATGACTCCAAAAGACAACAATGGGATGTCAACGTATACATTGGTTTATGGGAAAGAAGAAAAAATTCCAATTAGCCTTGAGTCGAATGCTTTAAATTTTGTGGTCAATATAGAGGGTGTTGAATATTTTTCACCTATGCAACAGAGGGTCAATCAGTTATTGAAATTGGAGGAAGAATGAAGCAAATCCATGAACATAAATTCTTAGAGACAACAAAGTGTTAAAAAATATTTTGACCAGAATACAACAATAAAGAATTTTCAGAAGGGGGAATTGGTGTTACTCTGGAATAAAGCTAAGGAGAAGCCATCAATGGACACAAAATTTGAAGCACTTTGGATCGGACTGTATATCGTTGAAAAAATCCTCGACTTTAATTACTATATGCTCAAATATATGAAGGGTAAAATGTTAATGATGCATGCTAATGGGAAACATATGAACAGATTCTTCACCTGAAATTTTATTGTTTCCTTGTACATAGTTTTCTTCTATTTTGTATATTCTTACTATTGACTCCATAGCCCAATGGATGGAAGCACCTGTCATGAAGAGTCTGGATTCTTGACAACCCACAGGGGGTTATCATCCCTTAGTTGGAGCCAGTTGTTGAGATCAATTCATTCTTCCAATTTTCCCTTCCCTTTTCTATTTTCCCAACTTATTTGTTTTCCATTTATTTTCCATCGTATACACTTTCCCTTGTTTACCTGTTCCTTTCTTCCCTTATTATATCCCTTTCTAGTTACCATACTTAGTCGCATTTCAAAAATCGGTAGATTCGCAAGTAGGTGGATTCGCGGGTCTTCATCCCCATCCATTTTCCTATGCCACAAGTCAGTCTGATCACCTTGCTATATTATACTTAACCTTTTTTTTAACATCGCGGGTTCAGGTGGTCGAAATTTTATTCTCCAAGTTCCACGATCTCCACTTTGCACCCAAAATTCCATGATACTCATTTCAACCATCAGAATTATCACGGGTCTTGAGTCCCTAAAAGCATTTTATTTCTGCTACATGCAAGTCTGACCGACCATTGTTCTACGCTTGACTTATTTTTGATCATCCACAACCGTGAGTTCCCGGGTTGGTGGGTTCTTAAAAAACTTCATATTCAAAACTACTCTCATTCATCTTCACCATTCTTGTACTTTTTCCTATATGCATTGAATGTTGTTTAATGCTAACAACTAATTGTGTAGGCTTCAAAAAGATTTTCATTAATGGAAAAAGAATCGAGGAGATTATTCATTAAATTGCATTAATTCTCCATTTTCCAAAGGATTATATTATTGTGTCTAAAAGGATTTATTTCAAGTTATTATTCAGTTGAAAAATACTCCTGTCAACCTAAATGGTAGCAAAAACTAGACAACAATTATGTGGATATACTTTGAATATTTTTGGTCGTGAAGACCAGAAATTTCATTGGTCCAAAGCATATTCATATTACTCATCTCCTCCTGCACAAAAAGACGTAATCTGGAAATCTAGAATTTCTCATACAGGGTGTGTTCCTGAGGTATTCGACAACAAAGAACTTGTTGCATGGTGCGTTGAGAAGTACGTATCAAGCCAGAGAATTATACAACTCCAAGATCGTTCCCAAATTTCCTTTTCACCGTAAGTTTTTTGCAATATGTTGAAGATCCCAAAGCCAACACTTAGCTTCAAAGGAGAATATTGCAGATATTTTCTGAAGAAACATAACAATGGCCTGGATCTCCTGCCTGAATATTTGGAGAATCCCACGACCATTCCAGAAGACATAACCAGGATCCAGGTTGTTTCTTTTAAAAACCACTTTCGAGAGATTGCATGGCTATTCACCAGGTTGACAGGTCATGAAAGAACTGCTACCATTTCTCGCATGATTCTTTATATTTTACATTTTACAGTAAAATAACGGGCTATATTTGACCGGGGAAAATTAATTTCCATCGAAATATCATCCCAATTATCACATTACAAAAGTGACAAACAATTCTTTATGGCTTCCTATTTGGTATTTGCTATAGTGTATTGTTGTAAATTTCCAAACTTGACTATAAGTAAGAGGGTGAACTATGAAATAGATCCAGTTACCTTCTGGTATCAGGCATTGTGGAGACATAAGAATTCTATGTATTTTTATGAAGTTTACAATGATTTTGTCTTAGTATTCAAAGGACTCTTGTTTGGTAAAAATACTCCCAGGATATCTGACCAGGCTAACAAATTCTTGGAGAAGAAGGGAACGATAGAACATATGGAAATCACAGTGTCATCAGGATATTCTATTCCAAAGAAAATCCCTCTTTTCTTCCATACCATGTATCTGACAAATTGTTTATTACAAAAGTGGCAAGGCAATACAACTTTTGGTTACATTTTTTCGATGAAAAAAGGAAAAAACAATTCATCCCCTTGCCATGGAAGATTGGATATTTCATTTTCAGGAACATAAATAAAATTGACGAGTTTGCAAGCCATTTCAATAATGTAATCTTAAAATATGTTGAAAAGATCAAGGGATTTGACCCTAACAATATATTTGTGGAACACATGCTTTCTGTAGGATTCAATAAATATTTCATTCAGACTACCTTGAATGAATAAGAAGAAGAAGGTAATAACCAAAGTACCCATGTACATGAGGATGGTGACCTAGAAACAATACTAAGCACTAATGAGTTGTATAAGAAAAAAGGAAAAGTTCCCTATGAAAGGAGTGCCCAGTCTCCAGTTGTTACTCCCAAAATTACCACATCCTGGAGCAATGCTCCAACGACTCACCTAGTTAGAAATATTACCAACAATAGTTCAAGGAAAGGAGGAGAGAAGAATCCCCCCTCCAAAAAACTTGAGAATTCACATAAGTTTCCTGTAAGAAATAAAAGAAAATTTTTAATACATGAAGAAGAGGACAACCTCATAGAAAATGACATCCAAATATTTTCTCTGGATGACATGGAGATGGAGATGGATATTGAGAAAATATTTCCCGCAATGGAACAACCAGAAATTGTAACTCAACAAAATGTTTTATTGGAAGCTTTTGCAAATGAGAATTTTAGTGAAGAGGAATCGTTCACTTTTAAAAGTGTTATTTTTGATAAGGAGTCTAAAAATTGATTGTGGAAAGAGATGATCAGAAAAATAAAAAAATGAAAATCTCGCTCAGGGTTTGACTTGAAAGACATGTGGTCGTCCCAAATCTATAAAATTCACAAAGAAAGGAGCGATGCTCTTGACGATTCCATTCATGGGTTGGAGGTCGAAAATGCCAAGGTAAAAGAAAGGATCGGAGAATTGGAGGATGATGTAATGCCTCTTCCAATCCTAGCCAGCCCTTTTTCAATGGTCAAACCAACCACACCCACTATTAAGTTGAAATTATATTCAAGCCTACTCACAACAATCAAGAGTTATGTAGAAAAAAATATTAAGAAGATAATGTCACTAATAACACATGAATGGGAGGTTTTGAAAAAATATTGTTTCTTTTGTCTCAAGGGCACATGCCTTCCATGAATATATGCAAGTTGATCTAAAGAACGAAGAAGGTTTCTACACTGATGTTGTATTATTATTTGGAATCAAAGTCTCTAACATTATGGAACTGAGAAGAAGAGAGGAGGATATTCCTTCCCCAAGTCGAATAAAACAACTAAATGCTTGCTGGAAGGAAAATATTAAAAATTTTAATAACATTGTTCAAGCATGCAGCGAAGCCATACTGAAAAGAGAAGAATTGTTCAAGAGACTCACTAAGATAGACCTAGCAGGAGGTACTAATGAAGTAAAATACCCTAAATTAATTCTCAAATCAATGTTCCTAACAAAGAAACAATTTGATGAGCAAGTTGAGATATTTAAAGGGTTATCAATTGAAATTTTTTATGGAATACTCGACTATAATAAAGATGAAATAGACAATTGGCTAGTTGATTATTCCGTGAAAAATAAAGATATTGTAAGCATTAGATGGTATTTCTCTGGACTTAAGACACTTGGAAGGTGAGTTATTCAACAGTAAAATCCGACATGAAATAAAATTTGCACGAATGAAAATCTATATTGAAGATTGGTTCATCAAGGCAATCGACAAATTAACCAAAGAAGGGTAAGAAACCGTTGATATGGTTCCTATAACCATCAATCAAGACAATAAAATGATAGCAACAATCAAGTGAATACATGAGAGACCATCATAGTAATTTCATGCTGATCACATTTTTCTTTCTTTGTCAATTTTTCATCCAGTTACTCTGTTTCTTTGACTAGAAAGGTTTAACTGAAATCTGATAACTTCTCCCTATCTTCTTTCTAGGTCTTGCTACTCTGCATCGCCCAAAATTCTCCCTATAAAACTTAATTCTTGTTCATATTTTATTTATGGTCCGCAATATCCCCAATCCGAGTCCTAAGGACAAACACATTTAAATTTCAAAGCATTGTAACAAACTATATATTTTTTTAGAAATCCCAAGAGAACTATTCCGGGATCAGTTTTGACTGTACTTTGTAACTATGAGTTTTGAGTATAAATTATTCGATATTGACATATCATTTTCTTTATTTTATCTCCCCCTATATTACTCTATTAAATTTCTCTTATGCATGCATACCATCTTATTTGATTTTATGTGATCATAAATCTTTAGTTTAATTATGATGGATGTGAGGAAATTTTGTTTATCTGTTTCAAATGTATGAAGTGTGCGGTTCCTGGTCATTTCTCAGGAATTCTCTTAAAAAAGGAAAACAAAACATTTTATTTCTTGTTATCTTTTCTTGCAATCTTTATATTTCTTTGATTATCACGACAAACTTCTGCAAAGTCCCATATTCTAAAAATCTAGAGTCTGAAGATAATCTTAAAATAAAGAGGAGTACCGCCTCTATAAAAATGCAAGGGGATTTGTATCCCTGTGAGGTTTTCATTTTGGTCCTAATGGATTCAAGTGTCAACATGTATCGACTAGGAGATGTGCATGGATTACAAAATACATGCATTGGATTGGTTATGCATTATGTGATGCATCAATATTTTATAGTACAGGTTCGGTGGATATATTCTTAGCACAAATGGAGAAAGTGGTTCCATAGGATCAAAGGGTGTAGGCAACGAGATCAATAGTTTTAGGAACACATGTGCACTGGTGGGAGACACACCCTGGGAACATACATGACTTGGTGTTGGTGGTTGAGTTCATAAAGGTCATATTCTAGCCCAAATTTGACTTTGAATTAGAAAATAGATATAAGGGCACTGAAGACCCCAAATAACATGTTTTATATTGCAAACAATGCTAGAGAAACAATAAAATCCCTTTCACAAAATGGGTCCATCAATTTTTCCACACAATGGACATGGTCCCTAGAAGATGGTACATTCGGGAGGAAACTAGAAGGAAAACAATGGATTAGAGAAGTGTAACTACATAGTTTTGTATGGCATTCAGTTTAACATCTAAAACCCCAGCATAGAATGAGGCCCTCCTACGAATCAAATGTTTCATATTTCATCGTCAGCTGAAGGATTCCATGCCAAAGGTTTTTTTTCCTATGACAAGACAATGGAAAAACAAAAAGAGGCGGTACACTTTTGGAAAATTGAAAGCAATGATGTTGACGAGGATGAAACAAGGGACATACAGATAAAAGAAACCAAGGGAGAGAAATTTGTGGAAGGGAAGGCTTCATAGATGACTGAGCCATAATATTATCAACCGATTAAGACAAAGAGACATAATATTTTCACTAAAGAGGCACCATAAATGGCCATCATTGGGGATTATTGGGATAAGGAAATCTTAAACTAGGTGGTATATTTTCTAAAGGAGTATGAGGATATGTTTTCTTGGATCTTATCAGAGATGAAGGGAATCATGAGACGCCTTGGGTCCATGAAAATTTATCTAAATCTAGATGCTAAACTAGTGAAAAGGAGACCCTATCGCCTAAAACCCAAGTATAAGGAGTTGGATCGGATGCTAGATTTTAGGATCATTGTTCCCTTAGAAGAGTATGAATGGATTAGTCCAATGGTGGTGAAAACAAATAATACATGTGACATAAGTATTTATGTCAACCCGTGCATCCTTAATGCGACATGTGTACATTATCCATTCCCTACTCCCTTTACTGGTGAAGTTCTGGAAAATGTGGGGAGATGTGAGGCCTATCCCTTCATGGATGGATTCTTAGGATATAATCAAGTTTGGATTTCTAAAGAGGATCAATCCAATACATTGTTTGCAATGGAATGAGGCTCCTCTACTTACATAGTAATTCCATTTGGGCTAAAGGATGTACCTCTGGTATTTTCAGAATCATGGTCGCAACATTCAAATATTTTATTAAAACATTCCTGGAATTTTATCTGGATTATTGGAAAATGTTCATCCTTTTAAAAGAACACATGCAATATTTGTGATTGATGTTGGACAAATATCACCAACTCTGGATTTCCTTAAATTTGAAAAAGTGCATATTTTGTAAACTATTAGGGACATTGCTCGGGCATGTGGTATGCAAGAAAGTACTACTAGTGGATAAAGCCAATATTGTTGTGATACTGTAAATGTTGGATCCTACTTTTGTTAGGGATATGCATGCTACCTTAGGTCACATAGGGTATTATAGGCAGTTTATTCAATGTTATGTGAATATTTCTATGCCACTCGAGAAGCTCCTATGCAAAGGCACAAAGTACCTATGGACACAAGAATTCCAAGAAGAATTCGATACATTGAAGGAGAAGTTGGTCAATATGTTGATCTTGGTCTTTCCAGATTGGTCCAATATTTTCCATGTTCATGTCGACGCCTCATCCATTATGCTTGGTGCAGTTCTTGCATAGCCTGGTGAGGGGAATATTTATCACCCAGTTTACTTTTCCAGACGCAAGATGTCCAATTAAGAGAATAATTATACAACAATGGAATGTGAGGTCTTCACTATGGTATATGCATTGTATAAGTTTCAACACTATTTTCTTGGCACCCCATTCAAGTTCTTTACTGATCATTCGACACTCAAATATTTAGTTAAGAAGACAGTGTTGGGGAGAAGAATATTTATATGGATTTTGTTGATCCAAGAGTTTGAATTTGAGGTTGTTGTAAAACTAGGGAAACACAATGTATGCCCATACCACCTATCAATGATCGAGTCTGGGGAATAAGTTCCTATCTTGGACGATGTACTTCATGATGCACAACTCTTTAGAGTAGAGGAAGTTCCATATTAACTTGCTGAGATCACCAAATCTCTCACTATAGGTCAAGCACTGTCTGATTATACATAGACCCAATGTTTTCAAATGGTGACCCATATTTCATACTATTAGTTAATCATTTGGAAATTATACAAGCTTGGGGCCGATGAAATTTTGCACAGGTGTGTTTTAGACAATGAACGAGACCTGATTTTGTATGAGGCTCATGAGGTAATTTATGAAGGTCACAACGTCGATAAAGACGTAAAACATAATGTGTTTCATGCAAGTTTATGGTGTTCATCAATATTTTCATAAGCCAAGAAATATTGTAAAAGGTGAGATGTCTTCCAGCACATCTAAAATCCATGTCACATAGATGAATTACCTTTGTTTCCCATTAAAACATTGGAGTCATTTAAAAGTGGATCATTGACTTTGTGGGACCAATTTTTCCTCTAACATGTCGAATAGATGTGTGCTATGTTATCATTACCACAAATCATTTGACACGATGGTCAGAAGTGGTGCCTGTCAAGGATTGTACTGCAAAAATGACTGCGCACTTCATATTTGAGAATGTAATTACAAGGTTTTGCTACCAAACTTTGATGATGAGTGATCAAGGTGCACACTTTTTGAATGATACTATCTACGAGATCACTCAATATTTCATGATCCATCATCAAAAGAGAACCCCCTATCATCCACAAGCTAACAATACAACTGAAGAATTCAATAGAAATTTAGAGCATTCCCTAGCCAAAGTTTGTAATGTGCAGCATGATGACCGGGATTAGAGTATTCCAATTGTACTATGGGATTATATAACAACCTGTAAGAGGTTGAATAAGCATATTCCATTAAGTTTTGTCTATGGAAAGAAGTCCATCATACTGCTAGAATTTATTGTTATGATATTGCTCATTGCAGTAGCCACCAAAAGGCCGATGAACAATCAATTTATTAGTGGTTAGATAATCTCATGGAGTTGGAATAGGATCGTCTTATGGTTGGATTCAACCAAGTGGTCAATAAGTAGAGACATAAATCATTTCACAAACACAACACCCACCACAAAATTTTACATCTAGGATCTATGGTGTTTCTCTATGATAGCAAGTTTCTCAAACACCTTGGAAAGTTACACATGTGATGGTTGGGCCCATTTTTCCTAGTATACATTAGTGAGGTCGGAGTAGAAACGTTAACCACACAACAGGGTTAGCCACTCAAGGGACTCATAAATGGAAGTTGGTTGAAAATGCGTTATGGCTTGTAGGGAGCGAATGCACTCTAAAGGACTCAAACAAGGAAGGAGTTCATGTAGCATAGGCATAGTGTAGAGTAGGAGGTAGATAATAAAGTACATGATCGACATGATTGCACCTTCATTAGAAACACAAGACATGTTATAGTCACACAGGTGGACATTATAGCTTGATAATGTTAGAAAAATAGGACCGTGGAGCAATAAAATAAAACAAATGCAGAAACAAAACACAAAAGACACACAATACAAGAGAGACACAGATTTACGTGGTTCACCTAGTGTGGGCTACATCCACCAGAGAAATTGTCAAGTCCTTCCTTTATTATTATCCAACAAATGAAGGGATACAACCTACAACAAAACCCGTTGTAACTTCCTCTTCTTTCTCTCACAGTCTCCTCTCTCAGAATACAATATTCACCATCAACCATAGTCGCGATACATTTCCCTCATAAAAGAGGGTTTCCTTATAGGGAAAAAAACCCTAACATAATCTCTACCATTAGATCTGTGACCTTATAAAGAACGGTCCAGATTTATAATGAAATTACAAAATACTTTTACAAGGCAATTTTTTCTTCGGGGGCCTGCTTTCCCCCAAACCCCACAGAGGGGGTACCCCCCCTCTGCACTCCCCCGCGTGGAAGAGTGTACATACTTATGGGGTGTAAATACTTCATGGGGTATAAACAAGGCTCAAAGCAAGGACCTCTTAATCAGGAAGATAATCAGGCTCCACAACCAACAATCTCCCACTTGGAGACTGATCTCAATAACTCCACCGCTGCTGTATATGTTGGACTATGAACCTTCTTGGACCTGAAAAATTTATCATTTTAATCTTCATTCTTGAAGACCAACTGAAACTGAGCAGGAACTCAGTTTCTCCCTGGTTACTCCCTTTGTTAACATGTCTGCAGGATTCTGGCTAGTGTGTATCTTTTCCAATTTCAATTGTCCATCTTCCAAGGTGGATCGTATGAAGTGGTACCTCAACTGTATATGCTTAGTCTTCGAATGGAAGGCTAAGTTCTTTGCAAGGTGAATGGCACTCTGACTTTCATAGTACAACCGACTATTCTCTTGCTTCTTTCCCAATTCCTCCATAAACCTTTGTAACCAAATCATCTCTTTACTAGCCTCTATAGCAACAACATACTCTGCCTCTATTGTTGAAAGTGCAACAACCGTTTGCAGTTTCGAAATCCAACTTAGTGTTGTTCCACCTATAGTAAAAACATACCCTGTGGTGCTCCTGCTGCTGTCTTTATCACCTGCCATATCTGAATCAACATATCCCTGTAAAAAAGTGTATGAACCTCCAAAACATAATGCATGTGTAGTAGTACCTCTCAAATACCTGAGAATCCACTTTACTGCATCCCAATGTTCTTTACCTGGATTGTTCATATACCTGCTCACAACTCCCACTGCATGTGCAATATCTGGTCTTGTGCAAACCATTGCATACATCAAGCTGCCAACTGCTAATGAATAAGAGACCCTGGACATGTATTCTATCTCCTCCTGTGTCTTGGGACACATTTCCTTAGTTAACTTGAAATGGCTGGCCAAAGGCATACTAACTAGTTTTGCATTCTGCATTCTAAACCTCTTCAACACCTTCTCTGTGTACTCACCCTGAGACAATGTTAGTTTGCGATTTTTCCTTTCTCTTGTTATTCTCATGCCAAGGATTTTCTTTGCAGCACCCAAATCCTTCATCGCAAATGAATTGGCTAATTTCTTGTTGAGCACATTTATATCTTGCATATTAGTCCCTGCAACAAGCATGTCATCTACATACGATAGCAAGATAATAAAGCTTCCATTTTCTAGATTTTTAAAATAAACACAATGATCAGAATGACATCTACTATAACCCTGTTCTATCATAAACCTGTCAAACTTCAAATACCACTGCCTTGGAGCTTTCTTTAGGCCATACAAGCTCTTCTTCAACCTGCATACCAAATTCTCCTCCCCTTTGACCTCATACCCCTGTGGCTGCTGCATATAAATATATTCCTCCAAATCCCCATGGAGAAAAGTTGTTTTTACATCTAACTGTTCAAGATGCAAATCTTCTACTGCCACAAGACTTAAAATAGTCCTAATTGAAGTCATTTTAACAATAGGAGAAAGTATTTCATCAAAATCTATACCTTTCTTTTGTGCAAACCCCTCTACAACAAGTCTAGCCTTGTACCGCTTTTCTCCTCCATCTTCTTCCTTCAACTTGCAAACCCATTTATTCTACAATGCTCTTTTTCCCGCAGGCAACTGAACCAAGTCCCAAGTCTGGTTATTTTCCAAGGAATCCATTTCCTCTTTCATGCCTTGCTCCCACTTCTTTTTGGTGTCTACCTTCTTTGCTTCTTCATAACATTCTGGTTCACCAGAATCAGTCAACAATAAATAATATAATGAAGGAGATTATCATTCAGGGGGTATACTTAACCTGGTAGATATTCTAACAACACTTGCAAGTGTTTGAGGTACCTGCTATTGTACATTTTGATTTTCAAAGTCCACTTTTATAGAACTTAGTTGATTAGTAACCATATTAAATTCATTTAAATGATCTGCAACAGACCCACCTTCTGACATCTTCATATTAAATAATTTCTTCATTAGAAATACCTTATTCGACGCCGAGGGTTTTTCATACAATTTGGCCAACGTGTCAATCAAACCCTTCGTTGTCTTTTCTTTCGAAATATTGAAAGCCACCGATGCTGCCAGGCTCAGCTGTATCATTCCTAGAGCCTTTCTATCAAGAATCTCCCATTCTTCGTCCTTCATGGCCGCCGGCTTCTTTGCTACTCTGCTCAATGGTAGGAATAGATTCTTCTGATATAAATAGTCTTCCATTTGCATCTTCCATAACTGGTAGTTTTGGCCGTTAAATTTCTCGACCCCAAACTTTCCATCTTCCGACATTTCTCCCACTCAAACTAGGAACCCTCTTTTCCTGTGAGTTACCTTACGCTCTGATACCAGTTGTTAGAAAAACAGGACCGTGGAACAATAAAATAAAACAAATGCAGAAACAAAACACAGAAGACACACAATATAAGAGAGACATAGATTTACATGGTTCACCCAGTGTGGGCTACGTCCACCAAAGAAATTTCCAAGTCCTTCCTTTATTATTATCCAGCAAATGAAGGGATACAACCTACAACAAAACCCGCCGTAACTTCCTCTTCTTTCTCTCACAGTCTCCTCTCTCATAATACAATATTCACCATGAACCATAGCCGTGATACATTTCCCTCATAAAAGAGGGTTGCCTTCTAGGGCAAAAAACCCTAACATAATCTCTACTATTAGATCTGCGACCTTATAAAGAACGGTCCAGATTTACAATGAAATTACAATATACTTTTACAAGGCAATTTTTGCTTTAGGGGCTTCACCCCCGAACTCCCGCAGGGGGCCCACTTTCCCCCAAACCCCCCAGCCAGGGGGATAGCCCCCCCAGACCCCACAGAGGGGGTACCCCCCCTCTGCACTCCCTCGTGTTGAAGAGTTTACATACTTATGGGGTGTAAATACTTCATGGGGTATAAACACGGCTAAAAGCAAGGACCTCTGAATCAGGAAGATAATCAGGCTCCACAACCAACAGATAAGTCTACAGATTTCCAATATTCCATTAGAGGGTGAAGTTATTAGTAGCATACAACATACTAGAAAATGTAGGGGGGATCACATGGGAACGACATGAGATACATGGCACTACAAAAAATGAAGGGTCATTCAATTTGATTTGGTCAGTTCACACAAGGTTAGGGTACACAATCAATTATTATGCCACATTCCAAAGACACATTATTAGTATGAAGAATCATTTTCATTATCAACCATCCCCATGGGAATCTATAGTGGGTTAGTACTGCTCTCCCATACATTAGGTCGGTTGGTCATTGGAAATTTCACTACACATATTCTTGGTCATTACCCTACTATTTATATACCCTTCCAATGACAGTTTAGTTTTAGGTATCCTCCGTTTCTCCACAAATATAGTCCCCATCATTTTTCATTTGAGAAGTTCCTACAGTGCTTCCACCAATGATTCTGGTTGAGTTATGAATTCTTGTTCCCCAACAAAGATCTCGATTGATGGTTGTTTCCAATAGATGAATGGTTACTTACATCTCTTAGTCCATGCAGACGACCCAGAATCTAAAGATTTATTTTTCATGATGAATTTTTATTCGAGTACAACTACTAGGAAGGGGCCCCAACCTCCTATTCACCAGTGACATATAATCTGTCATCACAGAATTCCTTGAACTATTCTTCAAATTTGCGTCAATACACCATCTCTCTTAGCTGGGAGTTGGTGATCTTGTCTCCATGGATGATCCCCTTTACATATGTTGTTATTCCGAATTATTAGGCTTCCCCCTCCATCGATTTTCAAATTCCATGTCTTCTTCATGATACCCCTAGTTGAATGAGATAAGAGGATAACAATGGTTTGACTCGACGAAGACTTCACTTGGGACCAACATATTATAGATCAACGAGTAACTTGGCCAAGTTCTAGCTATATTGATTGGCCTAGTTTGAGCTCAAATTACTGGAGAGAAGGCTGCAAATTATCTCTCACTCACCCATCTAGAAAGAGCTTAGAAACATAGAGTTCGAGAGCCCAAATCAATGAAAACCAAATGCATTTCTTACCTTGGGGACTTCTTGACTCATTCTAGGACCTGTGTCAGTATGCAACTACAATCTAAAAAAATGATTTTCTCTTACTCAGACCAGGATGCAACCATAGCCTAGTTTGATAATTTGGTCATACCAATTTGATTATTTTCTCCTACTCAATACCTGTGAAGATATACCAGTCAACCCTCTTTAGTAAAGTATTAATTCCGCCCAGAATTCACAGTCGTCGACACAGATTAGGTGGTCTAACTCACTGAGCAATTGCATGCAAATTTGGATGAGGTTGATAGCCAATTATGGGAGCTCCTCTAGGATCTCATGAAGACCTTATTATCCATTGCATCATTCATACCATGAATAGTGTCACTAGATCGATGACGATCCAAATAATAGTGTTGGGGGCTTGTTGTCCCCCAAAGTTTTGGGTAGGTTTCACACACACATATTAGCAGTTGTGCAAGAGATGAAATAAGGCACGTGCATGCAAATTGAGTTCTATATTGTGCGATTAAGAGGAAAAATACACTACATGGATGTCGAGTTAGAAGAATATATTTGAAAATATTCCCTAATAATGAACCTAGAAAACATAAGATATTGTGGGACAAATGATGGATAAGATAGCAAGTTCACTAGGTATGCCACACTCCAAAGAGGTTAGATGAGATACATACGAAAAACAAAATTGTTTGGAACTGGAGATTACTAGAGTGAGTGGAGAATATAACAAAGTGATAGAGAACCCGAGCATAAGGTGGAGGAGAAGGAAAAGAGTCTATCTAAGGTTTGCAAGGAGGAAGATCGAGTTTTGTATGAGTCTAGTTCTGAGTTTTGTAACCGTTTTTTCTGAGTTTATAAAATTCGTGTTTAAAATATGTCATGGATTTGAAAATGTGTTGAACCTACATAGAATAGACCTAGATTGGAATTAACATACACAGTTGCAAAGAAAAAAGAAGAAAAAAGAAGCAGGAGAGAAAGAATGGAATAATTCTCATTAACCAAATGAATGAATGATAATTTACACATGATATGTATAACTCAACCAAATCTCATTGAAGGAGAAGTCAATGCACCATAGTAGTGGTATAGAGTGATCTGGGCACACACCAACAATTATGGGAGTAAACTTCCACCTAGTCTAGTCTCTCGGAAAGTTATGGGAGTGAGTTGCCACCTAGTTGAGTTAACTAGTCTACGAGTCTTTAGTTAACTAACCGAAACATAATGAAGTGAGAGGAGATCAAGGAATCATTAGTAATGCACTAGTCTGGTGATGATCCCAAGGACAATGCGCATTATATGGTGATGATCCCAATGCTGCATGGTGATAATAACAATGTGGCATCTAGACTCCACTCAACTGATCAAACTGAAGTGTGAACTAAAGATAATATTCTCCCTAGAGGAGTATTCTTCCTAAAATATAGGAGACTGAATAATGACTAATAAAAATAGGAAAAACATTAGGAAAAATAAATCCTAAGTGTGTGTGAAGTAACTCCAACACCCCCCGTGAACATCACTATGGTGAAAATAAAGAATGGGTCTCGGCAACGAGGTCATGTTAGGTACCCAAATACAAAAGATACACTGAAATACATGAGGAAAGAGGGAAAAACTCATGGGAAACCCGCTCCTCAAATCACAATGTATGTAAAAATAATAACTAATAATTGCTAGGCAATTGTGTCCTTCACTCCAAGATGACTTCACAGAGAATGAAACTTTTTCTCAGTGAAGGCCATGGTGAAGATGTTTGTAGTTTGTTCCGTTGAAGGACAAAACTACAGGTCAATGATCCCATCATGTACTAAGTCCCAGATGTAGTGCATGTGGATATCAATGTGCTTCATCCTCTACCTCTGAATTGGATCTCTGTAAAACTTCAGAGTGCTCTGGTTGTCACACCAGATGATGATCGACTGATGAAACTGAATGCCCAATTCAGTGAGAAAATGTTGTAGCCAAATAGCCAGAATGGTTATGTTAACTACTCCTCTGTACTCTGCCTCAGAAAAATATAGAGAAATAGTAGCCTGCTTCTTGCTCGACCAAAAGATAGGCCCGAAACCAAGACTGAGGGAGTAACCAGATGTGGACTTGCGATCAACGTTATCGCCAACCCAGTTAGAATCAGTGAACCCGATGAGGTCTAATGTAGATTCTGATGCATAATGAATCCCAAAGTTGATGGTTCCCTGTACGTATCGAAGGATACACTTTGCAGCCTTCCAATGTAGCTCATGCAACTCCTTCATGAACCTAGAGACTGCTCCAACTGCATAAGAGAGGTCTGGTCTGGAGTGTGTGAGATACAACAAGCTCCCCACTAGTTTTCTGTACAGTTTTTTGTCAACCAGTGGATTGTCCCCACCATCCTCAAGTCTGACTCTTGATAGGAAAGGAGTTGGGAAGAGTTGCAGTCTGTCATGTGAAATCTCTCAAGGAGATCTCATGCATACTTGTTCTGAGACAGTTTGATGCCTGATGCATCTTGACTGATATTGAGTCCAAGGAAGAAATGTAGAGGACCCATTTCCATCATCAGGAACCTGTCATGTAGAATCCTCTTGAATGCAACAATCGCTGAATTCGAGCAATTGGTGATCAACAAATCATCTACATACAAAACTAGGAGTAGAAGTGAATCAATTATCTTGAGCATGTAAACATTCGGGTCTGATTCACAACGTGCAAATTTTCGTGACAACAAGTAAGATTCCATATTGGAATACCATGCCCTCGGAGCATGCTTGAGGCCATAAAGAGATTTCTTCATTTGAAATACCAAATATGAATCTTGTATAATCCCTGGGGTTGCTCCATATAGATCTCCTCAGAGAGATCACCATGAAGAAATACATTCTTCACATCCATCTGCTGGAATTCCCATCCTTCGTATTCCGCAATGGAAAGTTCCAAATGTATGGAATCCATCTTCTATACTGGAGAGAACGTCTCATCATAGTCATTTCCATGCACCTGCTGAAAACCTTTGGCAACTAGCTTGGCTTTGTATATGCTAATTTGTCCATCCGTTGCACTCTTGTTCCTGTAGACCCATCTCCACCTGAGAAGTTTCCTTCCTGAAAGAAGGGGAACCAGATCCCAAGTATGGTTCTCGAGGAGATATTTGTACTCCTCCTACATGGAGGATTCCCAAAATGGATTTCCAACAACCTCTCCATAAGACTATGGATCTAAAGATTGAACCAAGAAAAGATTACTGAGAGGCCTCGATTGAGTGGCAGTGAGTGCAAGATGAGGCTCCTCAAAACCAGATTGATCCCTCCTATTATCAGTTGGATCACCAACAAGATCCCATGCATCCTGAAGAGTAGTTTGGGCCCACTTGGGCCTATGCTTTGGCTCTGCATATGCATATGGATGCAGTGACTCTACATATGAATGTACTAACTCTGTATCTGGATCATTTGAATCCTATGAATCATAATTCTCATTTGAATAAGAGTCGGCATATGCATGCTCATCATATCTGACAAGTGGATGAACAAAAATGTCTGCATGTGGTTGTTGAGGTACATGCGAGACACTTTCCTCGAATTGGAAAATACGCTCAATGATGAGATGGTCAAAGGAAAGATCAATGAGTCTTTATCCCTTTACACCATTGGGGTATCCAAAAAAGATACACTCTGTGTTCTTTGTATCAAGTGCCTTCCTATTTTCAGAGGGAATCTGGGCCCATGCACGTGAACTGAAAATACAGAAGTGGGTCACTTCCGGTTTGAGGCCACTCCAAGCCTCGTAGGGGGTCTTATCCTTGGCAGATCTATGGGGAGATATTTTTTGGATGTAGGTTGAAAAATTAGGTGCTTCAGCACATAATCTCTATGGAAGTGACTTTGCATGTAGCATGCAATATGCCATCTCTTTTAGAGATCTATTTTTCCGCTCAACAACTCTGTTTTGCTGCGGAGTATAGGGAATCGTGTGATGCAACTGAATCCCTTCCTCATGAAAAAGATTTTGTATCTCATGGTTGAAGTACTCTCCCCCATTATCTATTCGAAGGACTTTTATTTTATTGCCTGACTGTGTCTCAACAAGGGCTTTGAAATCTTTGAGGTGTTCAAAGACCTCTGATTTTTTCCTGAGAAAGTAAATCCATGTGAAGCATGAGAAATCATCAACAAAAATGAGCACATACCTTTATTTACTGATTGATGGATTAAGAAAAGGGCCCATGAGGTCACTATGAATCAGATCTAAAGAAGAGGAAGCCTTTTGAGTCTTTCCAGTGCCAAATTTCTCTTGAGGGTGTTTTCCAAGAACACATCCCTCACAAATTCCTTTGGAGAAGTGGATGTTAGGTAGACCATCAACCATTCCCTACTTACTAAGTTGTTGCATATATCTTAAATTTAAATGTCTGAACCTTTCGTGCCATATCCTACTACTCTCATCGACATGGATAAGTAGTAATGTAGAATCTGGTTCAATAAATTCAAAAAATGTATAGAGTCTAGATTGATGATTTACCTCACCGGTAGAAACACTCGAATTGGTTTGCATGTCATAGATATCCACTGCATTAGGTGTGAATATGACTCTCTTTCCCGTGTCGTAGTTTTTCATCTGATAGATGGAGAGAATATTGACGAATAGTTTGGGAACCTGAAGCACATTCTCGAAGCTTCCATTTTTTAGTTCAATTCTTCCTTTATCGGTGACCTCGACTGGAGATTTGTCCCCCATAAGAATAAGAGGACCTTTAGATGCATCCAATGAATTATTTTGTGGTATCCATGTGGTGTGATGCACCTGAATCTACGATCCATGCATTGGGAGAGGAGTTGATGACAATCAAGGCATGGCTAGAATTTCCTTTCTTGGGATTCTAGTCTTCTGGCTTCTTCTTCTTGGCACCCTCAAGGATGCGATCTCCAAGGTTGTTTTGCTGAAGTATTTGGGTCATTATATATATCTATTTCTACATACATACAGATTTTGGATGGAATCCTTTATGGCAGTAAGTGCATTTCTCCCCTTTTCTTCCCTTTCCACCTTTGGATATGGAGGCATCATTGAAGGGTTTTGAGTACCCTTCCTTCTTCGGATTTGCATGTGCTTTCCTTTTGTCTTTATATTTAGATTTTTGATATTTATGACCGCTTCCATCTTGCACAGTAAGTGCATGCGCCTTTGGGCATTTGATTTTTCTCATGTTGATGAGCTTGTTTTTCTCTTGTGTCAGAGACTCGATAAAGTCCTCAAGAGAGGGAATCTTTTAGGTGGCTCCAGAGGTGAATCTAATTGAATGAAATGTGGATACAAACATTGAGTATTTTGGACCAAGTTTGGAGAGAATGGTGAGAACCATTTGTTTCTCCTCCTTAGATTTATCAACCACACAAGCCTTGAGTTGCGACAACAAATCCTTATATTTGGTAAATAAATATTGGAGATTGTCGAAGATTTTTGGATCCAATGTGAGAAATTTCACCTCAAGCATGTGTCCCCTCATCTCATACTATTTTATGAAAATCCCTTCCATGGTGGTTCAAACTTCATTGGGGGTTTTATATGAGGATATGTGAAAGAGGAGTTCAGGAGAATTGAGATTGCAAATTGTTTCGAACGCTTCATCCATTCGATTTAGATACTTGGATTTTTCTATGGATGATGTTGGTTCTATATTTGTGTTCATGGTTAACCTGTATAATCCTTTTATTTGAAGATGAATTATCATCTTATCCTTCCATGCAAATAAATTGTAAGGTGTAAGAATGAATTCTTTTGAAAATTCCATTTTTTCGTTGTCTTCAATCTTCGGTACCTGAAAAAATAATTTGGTGTGTATTTTCCCTAGGATTCCATCGGATCTAATACCATGTAAATGTGTTGAAACTGCACAAAATATATCTAGCTGGGAATTGACATACACAGTTGTAGAGAAAATAGAAGAAAAGAGAAGCATGAGAGAAAGAATGGAAGAATTATCATTAACCAAATGAATGGATGATAATTTACACATGGTATACTCTGTATAACTCAACCAATGTGCACTAGAGGAGAATCCAATGCACCATAGTGGTGGTGTAGAGTGATCTGGACACACACCAAAAGTTACGAGAGTAAACTTCCATCTAGTCTAGTCTCCCGGGCAATTACGGGAGTGAACTGCCACCTAGCTGAGTTAACTAGTCTATCAGTCTTTAGTTAACTGAGTGAAACAAAGTGAAGTGAGGAGGAGGTCAGGGAATCATCAGTAATGCACTAGTTTGGTGATGATCCCAAGGAAAATTCACATTATATGGTGATGATCCCAATGTTGCATGGTGATAATACCAATGTGGCATCTAGACTCCACTCAACTGATCAATTTGAAGTGTGACATGAAAAGAATATTTTCCCTAGAGGAATATTCTTCCTAAAATATAGGAGACTGAATAATGACGAATAAACATAGGAAAAACCTTATGAAAAATAAATCCTAGGTGTGTTTCAAGTAACTCCAACAGGAGTCAGTCACTAGTGTAGAGTATGGACAGAGAGCACATGGCGTATTGTAATGAAAGGATTATAGAATGGATCAGAGCGTAGAGATATATTTCCTTTGCAATGTGGATCTGTTGATGTATGCATTATGATGTTTAAAGGAGGTAATATAAAGCTCCAATTATATTTGTCACTTGATCTATATGTTCTGAGTTTAATGGATGGTTGTGTTAATGGTTTATGTTGTTAATACGTTAATGGACTATTATTGAATGAATGAATGATTATCATGGCATCTCAGGTGAGACCTTATTTATTCCTCGACTAAATATTGATATGTCAACACTGTTAACGCTATGTAAATTCCTAGAGGTTGTCGGGGGGTAGAATAAATTTATCAGAGGTAACTTTGTCCAACCACTTCGAAACTGGAATCTAGCCCTTCCATTTTCAGAGAGGGATCTCTCTGTAAGATTTAGATATGTTTCAAGTTTCAGGTATTAGGCTAGTTAAATAAACAACACTGTGTTGTTTTGTTTTATAAAATGGCTGAAATATTGCTTACGCATCCATTGGGATATGGGGTCTGTGTTAAGGTTTGAGATCTGAGAACATATTTTAATAGGTTTATTCACAGGGAAAGATAATGCCAATGTCGAATCCTTTATAATTTAAAGTGATGGATAGAAGAAATAGATGAGATAATAACTATAATAAAGAAGCATTTAAGAATTTATTTATCACAATATCAAAAGACAAACATTTATATCTTTAAACGCCAGAAATAGAGTATACGTAGATAAATTCTGCAACTTTAACTTCTTTTAAATGATCATATGTAGAAAACAAAATGATAACGAAGAAAGATAAACCATTCAACGAAGAGGAGTAAACATCACCAACAATTAACACACAGGAATCATGTGAATCATCCATTTTTATTACTGGTAGATCTCTTCAAAAATATTACAGTTTACATCTTTCTTGGGCGTAAAAATCAACCATCAATACTTCGAAGTTTGAAGTATTTATAGAAAAGAAATTACAATTCGGTCTTGTCATTAATGATCAGGATGTTGTAGAATCCAAATCTAACTACCTAGCTAACAGAATACACAATTATAGGAGCTGATAATGATCTGTTGGATTCTTTGATCTGATTTTGGGGAAAGTTGTTGGTGAGTCATCAACTTGACTTTGACTACTCTGTGTGTTGATTTGTACATCCACATCATCTTCTATTTGATCAAGTCACACAGGTCATCCTATCTCTGCTCACTGGGAATGTTGACTTTGAGCATCCTTCAGTACACCTCGTTCGTCTCTGTGTACTTAGTGAATGTTGAATATTAAGGTCTAATCTCAGAGTTTCCAAGAAGGCTTTGCCTGTGATACTGCCTTTTATGCCCACGAACTTGGACCCATTCTTCTCCACTATGAGAATCTTCTGTTTATAATCTGAGAGAGTAATAAACTTATTGTTGATCACAAAAAGGCTTGGGAGACCTTTCTTCTGTAAAGCTTCAGTTTTGCTGAAAAACGTCTGTACTGCAACATCCAATGCCTGAAATCTCTCCTCAATTTGCAGCATTAGTCCCTTCTTGGTCAAGACTCTCTTAACTTCAAGAATTGTTTTAGTCATGACCTCAATTTGCAGAGCTTCTAGCTCTTCTTTTGATTTAGAATTTAAGAATTTGATTATCTCATGGGACTCTGTAGGCATTTCTCCCAGTTCTCCCTTTATTTTGTCGATGGCCTGTTTGGCTCTCTGCACTAGATCATGATGTTCAAACATGATTTGTAGTAGAGGCCAAATCTCTGTCATTGATTGACATATTTCCATCAAAATATTTTCCTTAGCCTTTGCCAGAGTCTTATCCATGACTGTTTCTTTCTGCAACTGTTGCAGTTCCTGTTTGAGCTTGTCTGACTTATGCCTCTCAGTGTTGTAGCTAGCCTGGAATGTGGAATTCAGCTTTTGGATATTTTGAATCTCTTCTTGCAGTTTTCTGATTTCTATCTCTTGCAAAGTCATATCTTCCATTTCTTTTTCCAGTTGGTATGTTGCATATGGAATTGTCACTGATGTTGCTACTGGAATTTACCCTGTGGTAGTTGATGTTGCCGCTGTTTTGCTGACTCTTGTGATCGGGACTGCATTCAATGGTATGACTGCCATTGACACATTTTTCTCCTTTTCCTTAACTAGCTTGTCCATCTCGGCTTCCATTTCTTTAATTTGAGCATTTTGCTCCATGATCAACTTCAACATCTCCTCTTTTTGGCCTTCAGTATCAACCATCTCTTTAGCCTGTGGGTCTTCAATAGCAGAGATTTTTAATTGTTTCCTTAGGGTGGCTATGTCAGTATTTTTATTTTTGACAAGATCTTCAACTACTTTGATATTGGCTAGATCGTAACCAATTTTGAGCACCAGTTCTTCAAGGGACTTAATTTTGTTATCCTTTTCCAAAGAGGATACCTTCTCTAGCCTCAATTGAGTTTGGACATTGTTCAAGGAAACCTGTAACTTTGTTGCATTCATAAAGGTGTTCGCCAAGGTGGAGAACAATCATTTCTCTAGTCTATCTGTGCAAATCCATCTGATCAGCTGGATGTACTTCTGCAACATCAAACTCGAATGTTACCCTTTTATAATAAACAATTTTTTTGGGCTGAGGTACCTGTGCCTGCAGGTAGGCCATGTGCATTCTCCCCTTCTTTGTATCAAAAGAAGATAGTAATCTGTGCTGGGTTGTGGATGTTTGTTTCCAATACTGGGCATAGGTACTATTTGTCAACATCTTGTTTTTCTTCTTAATCAGGTTGTATTTCTCAAAGAGGTTCAGCCCTGGAGGTTCCTGTGCATCTCTGGTTGTTAATATTGTATCACCTTGCTTCTTTGACGAGGAGGTGGACATCGTCTTCTGGCTTCCTGCAGAAAATGGAGAATGCTCACCTTCCATGACTGTAGTAGACTGAGTCTCTTCTCCACTAGACCTATCAGGTGTATGACTGGTCTTGGGCTTTTTTCTATAAACCTGTAAGTCATCTGTCGAGACTTCAGTGACTAAGGGAGATACCTCTTTCCTGGGTCTTTTCTCTATCGACGCGTGAGGAGTATTAGTCAGTGAAATACTGGAAGAAGGGGGATGTTGATCGGTATCTTTCAGAGTGTTCTCCTCCCACTCAGTCTAATTCATGAAATTTTTGATTTTTGGTTTGGGAACATGAGCATATGGAGAGTTTTTATTCCTCAGTCTGGTTTCTACAATGACACCAGATGGATCGTACTTCCAAGAGAAGTTGATACTGAATTTCATTTCTTTTAAAATCTTATTGGCCTCCTCTCCTGCAACTCGACTGTTACAGATGAAAGATCCTATATGTCCCTTGATTCTCAACTGATGTTTCTTTTTTAAGGCCACGAAGTGAATATCATCAGAGTTGATCATTTTTCTAATGTACTCAAGAGCGGAAATCCTGATGGGTATATATTTGGGGAGTTTATATGGTGGAAGCTCGCAACCGTAGATTATGATCTCTATGTGATCCTAGTAGAGGTACAAGTCATTGGTTTTGGCAAGGTCCAATAGGTGCAAGAGCCTCTGAATCTCTTCATTAATCATGGGTTCCTTCCGTCCACTCAACATGCTTACCACTTGATGGTAAAATTGATCAATGAGCTATTTGAAACTGAACTCTGATGAGTTCTTTCTGAGTAAATATGTCCAGGAGGTGACAACTTGTAGATGGCCATCCTGGTCCAGTTTCTGCATAGAAAATGAGAACTTCTCTGCTTGAAAGAAAAGGAACATGTAATCTAATATGGAAGAATATCGGAACATGCCTTCTGTTGGAAACTTGAAAAGTTGCTCATGGATATTATCGGCCAGAAACTGATTGAAATTAAAGTGGATGGTGGCCTTCTCTTCGGTGGAGAAAATGGACAAGAATCTTAGGATGGGTTCGTCCACCCATTCATCTGAATAATACCTAAGAAAACAAAATAGGGATGAAATGACTTGATTACCTTTTGTCGAGAATATGGAAGACTGATAAGGGGGATTTTTCTTGGGGAATTGGGCACTCTCAAGGAGGAAAAGTTCAAAAATTTGCGCTCTCTGGGGAAAAGATAATTTCTGATACATTTCGGTTAAGATTTCAATGGTGAGAGGGGAAAGGGATTCTGATCTAGGAATTTGCATCATCTGTTCAATGGTTTCAGTTGTAATGGTGAACAAAGTCTCTCCAGATAATGAGACGACAACTCTCTAATTTGGAAGATAGTGCGCATGGAACTTGAGGGAGAACTCGGGGAAATGGTGAATTTGGGGGAAAATATACAATGGGAGATTGGAGACCTAAACATTTCATAATTATCTTTAAAAAATTATTAAATTTAAATTTAAATGGTAGCTGTTGTAATTTTTCAAATTCATTATAAATCTTCTTTGGAAGTTTGGATGTTGTATATTATTTTAAATTTTATGATATCATTTATTATTTTATACTATTATTTGTTATTTTTTAAAATATTAATTGTTATGATGATGATGATTAACATTCATTAAAATTATAATTGATTTATCGAATCTTTAGAAAGGTAATTGGATTTCTTTAGAATTTTATTTTTTTGCTAAAAAGACATTTAGAAAAGTGTTCCAAAGTCACCATAGTTTTGATGACTTAGGAGGTTAGTAAGGTTAGTATTGTGACAAATATTTTGAAATTGTGATATAATTTGGGTATATGTAGGGCGCTTTATGGGAAAGCGTTTTTTTTTATCTTCAACCATCTTTGTTTCATTAAGATGACATTTTTTCATCCCATGGTGTTTTGGGAATTGTCCAACGCCCAATTTCACTATGTAGAACATGAGTGTTTGTTCTTATCTTAAAAATGTTGATTTTATTCTTTACGCTAGTAAACAATAGAGAGATATTTTTGATCTTCTATATTAGGTTTGACCACCTTCATATAGTATCTTAATTTTCTTTTATCCTCTAATTTTTTATCGCACCATAGATTCTCCTTAAATTTAGATTAATAATATTTTTAATATTAGTAGTATTCTACAAAATGACTTCTTCCTTTATTCCCCAATGATTTAGCCAAGACCTGACATCTTTATGTCATTCCTGCTTGAGCCATTGGTGGTTTTGGCTAGAGTTTGAAGCAATTTTGAGGATATTATTATCATTCATGTTGTTTATATTGTTCCTTTACATTAAGTATATAATCATAGTCATGTTCTCAATGGGGGAAAGTCTCACTTCTATGAGGAGGATATGATAGGGTGTATTTCCTTTAATTTTGATATTATGATTTATAAAATTATTTTGGATTTGTTCTATATTTCTCCTATATTCTCTAGAGATGTTGCATCCCTAAACTTCACATTCATATAAAATAATAGGAGTGATGAGAGTCTTAAAAACATTTTTTTTTTTTTTAATCCCATAGCTAAAGGTCCACTAATTTACAATTGTTTTCAAGCCTATAATAATTTTTATACCTTTCATTTATCATTTTCTCAATGCTATAGCTCCAATTGAGCTCATGATGAATATCGATTCCAATATATTTGTATGAAGACACTTCCTCCAAGGTATTGTTGTCATATATGAAAGTATTATAGGTGTTTATTTTGGATTTAATTATCATAACCTTGATTTTGTTAGTGTTCATAGTCATATCCATACTAGAGTATAAGTCCTTGAATATTGTTAGTTTCTTACCGAGGTCATAGGCACTCCTCGCTGTAAGAATAACATCATCAGCGTAAAGAAGAAGGACAATGACTATACGAGAGAGAGTCAGGCTGACACAACCTGCATCCTCCAAACAGTCTTCTAACTTGTCAATGTAAATGCCAAAAAGATTATGGGATAGGGGAAAAACTCCCTTGAATCCTATATTATAGTTAATTTTGAAGAAAATTGATGTCCCCAACCCGGTTTCAATCACACCTTATCACTCCCATAGTTTAATGCCCAACCCACAAGATATAATTTCATCACATAACATAAATTAAATTATGGAAATGAAATTTCTGAATTTGAAACACATGAGAGAATCTTCTGTGACTGGAAATTAAATGTAGACATAACCCAACAATAAATGAACACAGTACAGAAAAAAAAATTGGTCCAAAAATGACCTAGGAAAAACCCCCAGGGTGGGGGAAACTTGTTCTTCAGCGAGGGTAGATTTTTATTAATAAAAAAGCATATGGAAATTAAAATGTACATCAGAATTAATTTATCATTAGTGACAAACTTATCTCCTTGGAATTGGTGCTCAAATTCAACAAAAAAAATTCACCTAACAACTTCCTCGATTTCCAATGCCACTTAGCTGGAAAATCCGTACTATATGGCCACCCAAAAATTCATTCAATGCTGTATGAAATCTTCTCAATTTCTGTGCCTCTTTTTGTACGAAATCCATACACAGTATGACACATTTAATGATGGAATCGTGCCTCAATTTTTGTGCAGGTTGTACCTATATTTTTGCACCCAATATTTGTACTATACGATCACTTGTTGTTGTAATTAATGTTGTCCCTTTCCTTGGGATTCATGCCTATATTTTCGTTGGATAGCATGCTTCTTCTCTGCTGCAATATTCTTCCTGCTCAATTTCTCCTTTGCTCACTCTCTTCAATGAATGTGCAAAAGTGATCTCAACAGGGATTATTTTAAGGATGGAAATTTATTGTAAAATGTAGAAACCTTGGCGAATTTTACTAATCCTTCATATGCCAACTATAAAATGTTTGGTGATATTTTTATAAAAATATTGAAATTTCTAAGGATTTTATATAGTTTGTATAAATTTTTGGCGATTTTTAAGGTAAAATAATTTTATCCTATAGAATTTGGGCGAATGAGTTTTAGAAAAAAGACGAATCTTTTTTTGGGAAAAACCATGAAAAATTAGACCATGAGAAAAATTCAGCCCCTAAAATCATCCTTGGCTCTCAATGGACTCATGAGAGGCATTTAATGGCCTCTTTCCCCTGTCAGCCTTTTAAATTCCCATAGTGAATTTTAGATGTCCACATGATCCAATGACTCACAATGAGTTAGATCAACGATGGAAATAAAGTGCACATGAAAATCACATTTTAATATTTCATTCACCCAACTTAAATAAAAGACCCACTTAGCTTTTATTTCCTAAGTCACTTTTCACTTTATGAAATACAAGGGGGGTCAAATTTAAAGTGGTCACATTTCCCTAGGAAAAGAGACCAAGCCTAAGGAAAACCACTTACCTCGGATTTTTTTTTTTAAAACTCCCTCTCATCGAGGAAGGTGTTACTTACCATCCCCATCTTGTCCCTGAAATAAACATGCTTTCCTCTTGGAAGAGACTTTGTGAGGATGTCCACCACCTGCTCATTTGTAGAAACATAATCAATCTTCACAGCCCCTCTCTGAACATGATCATGAATGAAGTGATATTAGATCTCGATGTGTTTGGACCGATCATGAAATACCGGATTCTCCATGAGTTTTAAAAAACTTTGATTGTCGCAATAAATCATCATAGGCTCCAACTCCTACCCGAACAAACCTGCCAACAATTTGTGAAGCCAAATGGCCTCACACAAGGCTTGGCTTGTAGCGATATACTCTAATTCATTTGATCTCAAAGCAACTGAATTTTTCTTTCGACTAAGTCACGACACAATTGCCGAAACTAATCCAAAACAAGATCCATATGTGCTCTTCCCATATGAAGTTGAACCTACCCAATCTGAATCTATGAATCCTACCAATATCACTCCATCACTATGAACATAATCCAGACCATAGTCAACAGTTCCCATAGAATACCAAAGCACATGTTTTGCATCTATCCAGTGTACTCTCCTAGGCTCCACCATAAAATTGACTGAGAGTATTAACTGCAAAACAAATATCTGGCCATGTGTTGACCAGATACATCAAGGAACCAATGAGATGACGATATAACGTAGGATCCACCAACCTGGAATCAAAAGCATAAATATCCTTCCCATTGGTGGCCATGGGAGTGGACATGGGTTTGCAATCACCCATGTGAAATATGTTGATAATGTCAATTGTATATTTCCCCTGTCCCGGGAATATATTCCCCTCTTCCTGCCACACCTCCAACTCCAGAAATTAATGCATCAGCCCAATATCCTTCATGTCAAACTCTAAGGAAAGATCCCTCTTCCAGCCCTCAATAAGTTTCTTTGCACATGTAATTAACAAATCATCTACATAGAGAATAATCATAAGCATCTCACCATCAACAACAATGTAATACAAATTGGGGTCTGCATCACTCTTGATGGACCCCATATGTTGCAAGTATGCATCAATGCGAGAATATCGATCTCTGGGAGCTTGCTTCAGAACATAAAACACTTTTTTCAGGAGACAAACATGGGACTCACCAATGTAATCCTTGAAACCATGTGGTTTCTCAACATAAATATCCTCCTGAATGATGCCATGGAGAAAGGCAATTTTGACATCCATTTGGTGGATCCTCCACCCCATCTCTGTTGCAATCAAAATAAAAGACCGAATCAAAGTATATCAAGCTATAGGATCAAAGGTATCACCATAATAATCTCCCTCTCTTTGTGAAAACCCTCTCGCCACAAATCGAGCCTTATACTTTTCAATACTTCCATCTGCAACATACTTTATCTTATAAATCCATTTGGAGGATATCACTGATTTCGCATCAGACCTAGATAAAACCTCCCACACATCATTTTGCATGATGGAGGCATACTCCTCCACCATGGCATCCCTCCATACCTGGTGTGTGGCTGCCTCCTCATAAATGGAAGGCTCAGATTCTGTAATACCTGTCACCATTGCTACATAACTGCAGAATCTCTCCAGTAGCCTACTCTCCCTAGTGGAATTCCTCATATTCCCTACTATCTCAACTTCTTTCAGGGTGTCCTGAAACTACTTGGGCTTCCTCTTACCTGAAATATCTTCCTCAGCCTCACCCGAAGAAGGTACCCCTAAAAACTGACCAACTGAGCTTGGTGACCCAATACTCTGAAAAACATGTACTGGTGCCTATAGAACCTGAAGTGCCATGTGAACTATCAAACTGAGGAATGAACTGTGAAGTGCTCAGTGAGATGACCTGTGGAATGCCCTATGAGCCAACCTATACCATGGGCACTGGTGAACCTGTAATCCCCGACACCCCAGTGCCTCCTATACTAGAACTCTGAGCCCCAACTCTCTTTACCTGACCTCTGCTACTAAGAAGTCGAAGGATGCCTCTCCTCTAACTCACGTGACCTCCTACAAGCCCTCTCCTCCTCAAAATTCACATCCCTCCGAATAAAAACTCTCCTATGTGCAGGGATGTAAAGTTGGTAGGATTTAGAAGTCTCACTGTAACCCACAAGTAAACCCTTTTTAGTTTTGGGTTCCATTTTTGTCCTCTTCTTTTTGTGGACATGAGAGAAGGTGATACATCCAAAAATCCTCAAATTCTCAACTGGAGGATTTTTCCCAGTGAAAGCCTCCTCGAGAGTCATATCCCCAACTTTCCTATGAGGAATCTGATTCTGCAGATAAAATACAGTGTTGCATCCCTCATCCCACAAGAACAGTGGTAATCCCTAGTCATGGATCATCGATCTGGAAGCTCCAACTATCGACATGTTCTTCCTCTCCACAATCCCATTCTGCTCAGGATTCTAAGAAACTGTCATCTCATTTTTTATTCCCTCTGTAGTACATAAATAAATAAACTCATTCGAGGCATACTCACCTCCATTGTCAGATCTCAATACTTTAATTTTATTTCATATCTGGTTCTCAACAAGATATTTAAACTCTAGGAACCATGTGAATACCTCATCCTTATGCTTGAGGAAATAAATCTAGGTCTTCCTGGAGTAGTCAACAATGAACAATACATACTACTCATGACCACTTAGTGACAGAGAATACATCCTTCCACTAACATCCAAATGTACCAAGTCAAGGATACCTATAGTCTTACTATCTCGGCCCAGAAATGGAGCCTTGGTGTACTTTCCCAAAACACACCCCCTGAAAACATCATCATGCTCAATGATAAACTCCAGAATACCTATAGTGATGTCCCTAGAAATACTTAGAGCCTCGTGATGCAGATGCCCCATCCTACTGTGCCAAAGCTCACATAAATCCCTGCTGCTAGTCATGCATGCAAATGCTCATGATGCCTCCCATATCATCCTGTACATCCTCCCCTATAGAACTCCGATGACCTTTGCATATGAAAATATACCACTCTTAGGATAAACAAGTACCTTCCCATCTCTGAAAGTCACCACATATCCTCTATCCTTGATACAAGAAACTGAAACACGATTTTTCTTAAGGCCTGGAACATACAATACTTCTAGTAACCTCAGGGGAGATAAAGAATCCATTTGAAAATCTACTGTTCCAACCCCAACAACACTCGCAACTTGATCGTCTCCCAAAATTATGTCTTGATCATGTGTTTATTTCCTAATCTCTACAAACTATTCCCAAACACCTTTCATGTGGTGAGAAGCGCCATTATCTATATACCATAACATGGGATATACCGAGCCACTTGACTGCTCTGCCATAAAGGAAAAGTCCTAATCAAATCTCTAAGAGAACTCATCCACTTCAGTTGAAGATTCCATGTTATGTGGCTTCTTCTTCTTCCTCTCAGGACATGTCACTGCATAGTTTCACATCTTCTAACAACTCCAACACTTTACTTTGCTAAGATCATTCTCCCCCTTTTTCTTTGTTTTTCCCTGCTGCTTACCTGTATCTGTGGGCCCCTTAGTCTTTGTATTCCCCTTTCCCCCTTTGGCCAAAAGATCCACATTCTCCTTCTCCTCCCTAACACCCGATGAGATTCTCTACAAATAACCTCTCTGGCTCTCCTCCTGTATGACGTCATCCCAATGCCTATCCTAGGAAGGCATGTTCACACGCCCCACAATCGCCTGAACAAACATAGCCCATGGTTTTGACACACCATTCAAAGTTGTTCAAACAAGATCATATTCTCCCACTTCCTCCCCCACTGCTTCCAACTCATCCCTTACTTGTGTGATCTGAGTAAGGTAGGATGTCACCCCTTCACTCTTGTCCATCCAGATATTTTTCATGTTTTCCCTCAACACCATATTCCTATTCTCATTTGTGCTTTGATACATGTGAGTCAGAGCATCCCACATCTGATATGAATTCCCTTTATTGGTGACATGTGGAACTACATGGTATTTTATGGAATCAAGAATGATCCTTTTTGCCTTAACATCCTTTTTATTGAAGTCTGCCAATGCTACTGCATCTGTGGGTACTAGATCATGCTTCGTGGTAGTACTTTCAACAATGTCCCAAAGTACATTTTCTTGAAAAAGTAAAATTAGTCTCACCTTCCATGGACTGGAATTTCCCGCCCCTTCTAGCCTATCCTCCCACCTCAAAATTGTAGCCATATTGTTGAAGAAAACAAGACCAAACCACCACTCTTCAAATCTTCTCACAAATATTCACTGTTGTTATTAAATTTATGAGTGTTAACAACACACTTCCTAATTGTTTTAAGGTTGTTCTAGTCACCAACACTCTGATACCATGAAGAAAATCAATGTCCCCAACCCAGTTTCAAAGACACCTTATCAATCCCGTAGTTCAATGCCCAACTCACAAGATATAATTTTATCACATAACATAAGTTAAATTCTGGAAATGAAATTTTTGAATTTGAAACACATGAGACAATCTTCTATGACTGGAAATTAAATTCATAAATAAACCAACAATAAATGAACATAGTACATAAGAAAATTTGGTCCAAAAATGACCGAAGAAAACCCCCCAGGGTCGGCGAAACCTGTTCTTCAGAGAGGGCAGACTTTTATTAATAATCAAGCATCAGGAAATTACAATGTATAGCAGAATTAATTCAACATTAATGAAAAACTTATCTCCTTGGATTTCATGCCCAAATTCCACAAAAAATTGCACCCAACAACTTCCTCGATTTCCGAGCCTACTCAAATTGAAAATTGGTATTGTATGTCCACCTAAAACTTCATTCAATGATGTATGGCATCTCCTCGATTTATGTGCCTCTTGTTGTACCAAATTTATACATAGTATGGTTCATTTAATGATGGAACCTGGCCTCGATTTCTGTGTAGGTTGTACCTCGATTTCTGCACCCAATATCTGTATTGTACGATCACTTGATGATATAATTAATGTTGTCCCTTGCCTTGGGATTCATTGCTATATTTTCCTTGGATATCATGCCTCTTCTCTGTTGCAATATTCTTCTTCCTGCTCAATTTTTCCTTTGCTCTCTCTCTTCAACGAATGTGCAAAAGTGCTCTCAATGGACTCATGAGAGACATTTAATGGCCTCTTTCCCATCTTGGCCTTTCAAATTCCCAAAGTGAATTTTGGATGTCCAGATGATCCAATGGATTAGAATTAGTTAGATCAATGGTGGAAATAAAGTGCACATCAAAATCACTTTTTAATATTTCATTCACCCAACTTAAATAAAAGACCCACTTAGCTTTTATTTCCTAAGTCACTTTTCATTGTATGTCATATTTGAAGTGGTCACATTTCCCTAGGAAAAAAGACCAAGCCTAAGGAAAACCACTTACCTCAGTATAAAAATTTAACAAATTTCTTTCGACCAACCCTTTGTTTTATTCCTAAACTTGGCAATAATGTTCCCATACAACACAACTCTCAACTCGAAAGGAACTTTTACCTCTTCTAACCTATTTCATAAGTTAGTTATGGACATTGTTTCAAAATATTTTTTAAAAGAGACAAAACAACAAAGAATATTGGTTTTATTGTTGCAACAATCTTTTGCAATTCTCCTAAGCATAATAAAGTGGTTCACAATTCCCCGGATGGGGTGTTAGTGGAGTCCCCGTGGCAGACGATGGAGCTGGACACAACATGCCGCAGCACGGAGCCACGTGACGGGCCCGTGCTGCAGTACCATTCCCTCCAGGCAGAGTAATGGCATTTATATGCCGCACAATGGTCGCAGCAAGGGGCATTTACGCCACCCTCTGCTCTCACGCAGCTTGTATAATGGCTCGGCTTGTTAGTTTCGGCATTTCACCCTGCAAGAGCTCGGAAGGGCTCCCCCCTTCACGATGCAATTATCACCAGGTTGGCACAGAGGTTATCTTCTTCGTCTTTCTGCAACACTGGTCCAACCCCGCTTCGCCCCGCTCACCTGCACACATGAAAGAAAGGCCAAGAGGCAAGCCGAAGCGGGGCTCGCCCTGGAAGCCCCGCAGGCCCCCAATATCGCCTATGGCCTCCCCGACGACTCGTTCCTCCCCCCTCCCTCAAAGCAATTCCCCAGCCGCCACCCCGACACCTTTGCAATCCTTGCACTCTCGCTCGCCACCTTTGCAGCCTGCGATTTTACATTCCATGGCCTCCATTCCACGAGGATCGACCCCGGCTCCGCGCTCCCCTCAGGACCCTCGGATGCACTTCATGGCGACCATGTCCTTCCCCAGATCCTCGAGCACCTGGAGGAGTGCACCAGTGGCCTTTGGAGAATTCAAGAGAGCGCGTCTCCACCCTGCGGGACACATCGACAGTGAGAATTTTAAAGAGCGACTGGGCATTCTGTATGACCTCGTCTTTGAGCTCAGAAGGGAGATGGAGGACCTCAAATTCCGATTGCAGGCTACAGAAGACAATGTCGCCACCTTTCTTCATATCCTAATAACTATGCAGTAGGAGCTCGCCTCGGTCCCAGCTGGATCTTCTCCAGGAGAGGCCCCGGACATTGCGATGGACAACACTCGGCGACAAGCAGTGGATAGGCAGAAGGAAGGGGAGCGCAGCGGTCCAGTGGAGGACGAGGTGCATGTGGAACGAAATGAACACCGCAGGGAGGACCAGCCGGCCAACGTCGAGACGGAACCGTGGATAGAGGACCTTCGAGCCACGTGGCTGGGGTTTTAGACAGGTGTTTAGACTTCTTTTTGCTGAACATCTTTTTCCATTTGGCTCCTAGTCTAGAAGAAGATAGTAGTGTTTCTGTGTATTTTCTGAACATACAACTTTCTCAGACTTGTGAATTGGAGGCTGACTGGACTGGTTTCCCCTCTGTTGGGGCAGTCCAGAATTTTCAGCCAGTACTTCTCTGTATTTTGGTAACTCTTTTCAGCTCTAGCGGGCACTACATATAATATAAACTTCTTACTTACAAAAAAAACAAAAGTGGTTCACAATTAAATAATAGCCTCTAAATCTAGCTTAACCTTTAACTCTTTTGATTATGATATGTATTTTGATTATTTTATAAATTATTATTTTTATAGATAATATAGAGTCAACACACAATCTATAAGCTCAAAATTCTTTGAATTTATTGTAATTCATGGTAATATAAAAATATTTACATTAAACCTTCAACGTTTAAACATTTTGATGCGGAGAACATTGTAATAAGATAATATCAAGTACTTAAAGGGGATTGCTTTCATGTTATATTTTAAATGTACTCTACTAAGAGAATGTAGTTAAGAAGAGAATTAAGAATTTCATAATTATTTTTAATAGAAAAAATTATATATATATTAAAAATTTTCAAATTTATTATATATTTCGAAAGTTATGGATTTATTTTAAATTTTATCATTATTATTATTATTCATTTATTATAAAATTTTATGAGTATTTTAGATGATTTATTAATGCAAGAGAATCAATTAGTCTTTTGAAATTGACCCTAAGGGTCACAAACATTTACTAAGGAATTTGGTTTCCTAATTTTCATTTTGATTGTAATATTTGAACGAGATATCTCTAGAAGATATTATAGATTGAGTAGTTTGATAGGTATCAAGTTTTGGGAACATATTTCTAGTTTTAGGAGTTTTTTGAGATAGCTCGGATGATTTAGTTTTGGATCTATCCGAGAGCTCTTAGATATATCGGGTATTTTATAATGAATAAAAAGTTAGCTTGTGTGAGATTGATTATGTGAGAGTGTGTAGTGTGCAGAGGTATGAGATACCAAAGAAGGTAATCTCATTCCTTCAAAAGTTTTAATAAAAGATTATATTTTGTGGAATTGTGCTTCCTGTGCATTTGTTTTAAATTTTTTGCATAAACTATTTGGGCTAGAGCGCCAAGTTTTTATGTTTCAAGGAGATCCTGTGCAGATTATTGCTATGGATTCTGAGTTAGATTGAGCTGCTAAAGATAAAAATAATCAACCCTTTGCTACATGAATAAATCATAATCAACCCAATCTGAATTGGTTGTGTGAACAATTTGTTCTCCAAGTTAAGTAAATTGATGTTGCAGATCAGATCTGAGTGAACTCACTTTCCAAATAGACAGACGAGATCAATCTAGCAATTTTTTGTATTGTCGAAAGATTGATAGTCAGAACCCCATTTTTTTCAGAATCACCATATCAAAGTCTCTTGTTACATCTGACCCTGAAACCTTTGTGAATTTGACTCCGATGAAGCTTTCTGACTATCGAACCCTTGCCACATTGGATCACTCTGACTCATCGGAATTTGATCCATTAGAGCATTTAACTCAGGAACTTTAGACACTCTGATCAGATGATACTTTGATATGTTAGCCATTGGTTCTAAGTCGTGGTCTTGTGGAGTAATAACACTTGGTCGTGTAGAAAAAAAGGGGCTTAGCACCTAGACAACTTAGAACAACAAAGAGTTCTTAAGTATAGTGCTTCTGGTTTGACAGTTGGAGACAGGTTGTCCAGAAATAGAATTCGAGTAGGTATAAGATTTGATCCAAGGGTTGTGAGTGCTTATGTAAAATTCCATATATAAAATAATATGCAGAATAAAAATAATTAGCAAGAAATGGAAAATAAACAATGATATAACCAGAACAACATCACAATAATACTAGAATAGTACCGGAATAACACCAAAAAGAGCACTTTGATTATTGAGAGCAATGTTCACTTGCCTCTTCGAGGGGGAAACCTCCAGCAGAGAAGATATCTATTACAATAATATCCAATACAAAACTTCTCATACCCTTGACTCTTATTTCTACTAAATATGTCTATCAAAAGAACAATCTAGAGGAAGATCCTTCTAGAAGTGGAAGCTTCTATTAGGTATTCTTACAATGGAATTATTCTTCCTTATTGCTAAGCCTTATTAATATTGACCTTTATTACATGGAAATATATTATTCTTCCTAGGTGAGGGGTTAGGTCCCTAATATGTCCTCCCCCTTAAAAACAACCTTGTCCTCAAGGCTTGAGATGAGTAAATTGTTGTAGAATAGTAGTTGGTTCCCAGGTGGCATCTGCTGGAGTTGTATCTTTCCACTGGACTAACACTTCCTTGATGGTTCGCTGACGCAGACGACGCTCACGCTGGTCCAAAACTGCCTATGGCTGTAGTCAAATGGAGCCTTCTTTGTCCAACTCAGGAAGGTCGGTTTGAGTTTGGCATTTAGTTCCAATCACCTTATTTAAGAATGACACATGAAAAACAGGATGGAGCTTAGAATGAATGGGCAAACCTAACTGATAGGCCACCTGTCTCACATGCTTGAGAACTATATAAGGACCATAAAATTTGGGCACCATTTTCTGACAATGGTTAGCCTTGAGGGAAGTTTTCTTGTAAGGTTGCAGTCGAAGAAACACTTGATCCCCTTCTGCAAATTGACGTTCAGAGCGAACTTTATTTTCTTGTTGCTTCAGGGGATTTTGGGCCATGACCAAATTATCTTTGATGTTAAAGAGAATAGCCTCTCGAAATGTAAGTGTTTGGTAAACTGCCTGGACCTTCGAGACACCTGGAAAATATGAGAGAATTGAAGGTGGCTTTTGTCCATATACCGCTTCAAAAGGAGTCATGCGGGTAATTGTATGATAAGAAGTGTTGTACCACCATTCATCTAGTGGTAACCATTGAGCCCACTAATTTTTCCTTTCCTATGCAAAACACCTCAAATATGTTTCCAAACACTTGTTGACCAATTCAGTTTGACCATCATTCCGGGGATGATAAGCTATGATGAGATGCAATTGGGTTCCTTGGATCTTGAACAATTCTTGCCAAAAATTGTTGTTGAAAGTTGCATTGTGATCAGAAACAATACAATGTGACATGCCATGAAGCTTGAAGACTTGATCTATGAAAAGTTGAGCCATAGTGGAGGCTGTAAATGGGTGTTGAAGAGCACAGAAAGAAAAATACTTGGAAAGACGATAAATTACCACCATGATGACTAATTTATTTCCTTATTTAGGTAATCCTACAATAAAATCTATAGAGATATCCTGCCAAATAGCAGGTGGAATCAGAAGCGGTTGTAGTGTGCCAGGAGATTTGACTGTTTCTCCCTTGTTGCGTTGACACACATCACATTCAGCCACAAATTTATGAACTTCCTGTTTCGTACCATCCCATTAAAAAAGGACATTTGACCTGGTTATAGGTTTTGGTAAACCCAGAGTGCCCAGCTATGGGTGTAGCATGAAGCTCAGAAAGTACTGTGGATTTAAGTTTTGACTGGGTATTTAAATGCAAACGTCCTTTGTATCGAAGATCATCATTGAGCCAAGAGTACCCTGAGGAGATTGGATAATTGGACGACAATTGTTGTATCATATGTGAACTTTTGGAATCTTGTAGCCATTCCTGGTGAACAACTTGGAGCCAATTTGGTACAATGAAGGAGAGAGAAAAAAGGGACCCCTCATCTTCATATTTTATGGAAAGTGCATAAGCAACTACATTGTCTTTTCCTTTCTTGTAAATGATATCATAATCATATCCAATGAGCTTAGTCACCCATTTTTGTTTCTCGGGGGAGGAAAGGAGTTGTTCCAGAAAATACTTGAGACTTTGATGATCTGTCTTAATTTGGAAGCATTTCCCCAATAGATAAGGGCACCAAAGATCCATGGCATGTGTTGGTCCTGAGTCTGTGCTTAAGGCTCAAAATATAGTGTCAAGGCATCCGAAAGTGGTTAGGATATGGAGAAGAGAGGGAGTCAACCTTTGGAGAAAGAAACTAAGGGAGATTTATTTGCTGGGGTTGTCTAGCTTCGAACTGTTCCTGAATATTTATATCTCGTTCAATGGCTGCCCATGATTGTTCAAGTTCGACCCGGTTAGTTGTTGTTTTAAGGATAGTGTTGAAAAGGTTTAGGGTGATGTGTGTTTGGTTCAATAATCTAGGTTCGAAGTTAGGTTGGGTTGGTATAGGGACTGTCATGGGGGAACAGTAAAGATATGAAGGACTTTTAAGAAGGATTAAGTGCTGTCTCAGTTTGACCTTATAACAGAGAACTTACGGTTGCAGAAATAACATATAGATGCAAATCTAAGGCTCGTTCCCATAACTGTATCATATTTTTATAAAAGGGGTGAGATGAGAGAAAAACATTTAGCCATTTACAAAGTAAATTTCTAATTAGTGGAAAACTCACGACATAAATGGGAGAGGAAAATATGTAATAAAATAACCAATGTAACAAAGAATATATGTAGAATTCTAAAACTGCAGATTGGTCTTACACAGATGATAGATGGTGCAGAGGAAAGGCAATAAACAATTACAAAAAACCCAAATTCATTCGTTATAGTAGTGGTCATACTAAATTACAACGAAGCACATCAATTATGAATATGAATTGAAATGTAAAAATGAGATACAAGGAAGCAAACTTGTGATACAGAATTGACGGAATTGAGAATCTCCAGATCTGCTTGTATTAACTCTCAATGTAAAAACTCTATTACAAATAACTCAAAAAGGGTCCAGCCCTATTTATTTCTCTCTGGGGTATATTTATACAATTTTTACAAAGCCGGTAGAATCTCAATAGTCACAAAATTTCAGTTACGACAGAGGAGAGAGCAATCACTCCATTTCCCCTATTTTGTCTTCACTTAGTGCCAGGTGCTCGTCTTCGTGCGGACTCGGTGCAGGCGATACATCTTTCCACAAGCTGAGATATGATCCGTGAAGGCTCCGCTTGACAGCTGGCCTCGGTGAAGTAACACTCTCGCAATAACTGCTGCATCTTGTCCCTCATTTGCACATCGATGATGTTGAGGGCACTTAGTTGCGTGCTAGGCTGGATCAAGTGCTTATCGACTCGGACCATGTCCACCATATCTATCTGAGAGATATCAGCCGAATCTCTCTCATCTTTCTCTTTCAGATCAAGCGAGATCTGTTCCACATTCATTTGTATCAATGTTTCTGCGTCGCCTCCACTGTCCATACCCAACAACTCGCCATCTATAGAATTGAAGGCTTCTTCTAATGAATTGGTTACCTTTTGGGCTTGTTCCTTTCCCAGGGCAATGTTGTGTTCCCAATCCTTCAACAGAATATTACCTTTGGTTTGTTCTGGGATGGTGAGCCTGAGAGAACTTGCCGAAACTCTATTATTCGTAGCTATCATAGCCTCCTGGAAGGTGACCCGATCCGCTTCGGCATCTCTTTCCCTGACAGTCAGGTTCTCGGAAACCCAATTCATAAACAAACAATTCTCTCAGATCGCTCCCACTTTGGTGAGCAAATTCTGTTGTGCAGAAGAGATCCTGTTCCGAATCTCGATCGCTCGGGATTTAAACCCCTCGATGTCAATCATCCTACTTTCGACGATCTCTACCTGAGCCTGCAACTTTGCAATCATAGCCCTCTATTGGCCCGCCTGTATCTGACCATCTTGGACCACTTGATGTTCTTGCTCGAGCTTGGTCTTAAGTACCTCTATTTCATTTTTGTCAGCCAATCGGGCCTTCTCTATCTCCACGCTCACTTGGCCTCTTACCATTTTCAGTGGCCGAGGCTAATCTGGCCTCGAGAGTCCTGATTAGGTGATTGTTTCTTCTGAGTTGGTTTTTTAAAAGCCCGACCGAGAATTGATTAGCTGAAGCATATGCTCCGAACGTCCCTGCGATCTCCGTGGTGAATTGCTCATTCTTTTTATTTTTTCCGTCAGTCATAACTTTGAACTTCTTAGCAGTCGACTCCCCCTCTTGGCAGAATTCTCTTTTCACCACCGCTTTCCTCTTTTTATCAAAGAAGAACTCATTTTGAGGGAGTTCCTCTGCTCTTATGGGCCTCAGTTCTTCGTTAAATACCCATCCCTCGCTGACATTTCCCTGTGTCGACTGCAATGGTGTAACCGAGGTGATGGGTTCTCCGATTTTTTTTGTCGACTCTCTCAGAGTATCGACAAGATTCTGCTTCTTTTTCATTCCTAGAGTCTTTGCTTCAGTCTCCGGTTTCTGTTTCCTTGGCGGGTCCGGAGTCTTTACCTCTGCTTTGGGCTTCTTCATTGGTTCCTCCTTGTCCTGTTGTTTTCCCGAGTCAGGAGTAGCATCTTTGGGGATTTCTGCGTCCATCTGTTGTGTCTCGAAAACACCCGAACCTCCCAACACAGTGGGGAGACAACTTCGTCTATTTTTCTGGAATCTCAATACAACGGCTGTGTCTTCGGGTGCCGAGGATTGGATCTGGGATAGAACTTCTTCATAAGACCTCGCCCCTCGGAAAATATCATCTGAGGGTGAGTTCTCATGCTCGAATCTCTTGAGCCCACAATTTTCTAAATGGTTGCTTACAACCCTCTGCGGATCATGTTTCTTATACTCGATGGAGACCAACTTTAGGTCTTCCAGGGCTGCAGCTTCGACCTTCGCATGCCCGAAATCCAACAAAGAATAAGAATTCAGCCGAATGGGAAAAGACGTCCATAGCTTCTTGGAGTACCCTTTTAATTCTTTACTCACCCCGCCAATTACTGTCTACCGGGCGACCTCGCGACAAGCCAGCTTGTCGGGGATGAATAATGGTAGCGCAAGCGGGGGAATGGCAGCCCCAAACACTCTGAAGTACAATAACTCTGCCTCCACGTACCAGTCCTCTATGCCACTTAGATTTGCAACAATGCTGTCCGAGATACGAGGTGGTGGGTGACCGAAAATGGCGATGTGCAGGGGTACCATCACCCAGTTGAAAATTTCGTATGCAAACTTCTCCGCTTTATTTTCCCATAGCTTTTCGTGATACATATGTATGGGTCTGGCTTCAGCTGGAGTCCAAGCCCAGCTCATCAATGGAAACGGTGTCATGGAACATATCGCGTCCATGATATATGCGGACATGAAGAAGGAAGACAGCCTCCCACTTTCCTTCTGCTCCTGATACTCTGTGACTCGGTTGGCCAAACTGTCCGAGAGTATCTTTGCCCAATTAAATGAGCAACCTTCTGCGACCCGAAACATCAGAGGCACCCACGCAATGAAGAAATGCGATGTGTCCTCTCTCCCAAAAAGCTGACATGTCATCATAGCCACATATTTATAATGTGGCTCCAACGAAGCGATTGAGTAAATGCCCTGGTCATTTGCTCTGAATTTCGCGGCACGCGAAACCCAATCTTTTATCAAACTGGCATGGTTTTATCATACTGGGTGCAGTCTTTCTCCTTGAATTCCTCCAGGAACTCAGCGCCATATGTGTACTCAGACGTCGTCAGGATCTTATACATGGTTTGTATATGTTCTGGCCTAAAAGTCCCGACCATGACTCGCTGCCCGTTCATGATAGTCATGGTGGGTATATCCACGTGATCCAATGCCCATCAGATCATGTCATAGTATGGGAGCAACCGCGGTCTGGCTGCTACCTTGTGCATTCCAGATTGGACAACTATCTTGTATTTGGTGTTTAGATCATCCTTTTCATTGCCATCTGAGTCGTTTGAGTAATCCACCAATTCTGAGTGCAGCATGTCTAAAACAAATGACCAGTTGGGGACCGAGTCAACACTTCGGGGCGAAGTGTCGGAGACATTGTCTGAGCCTTGTCCTACGACCTCGACATTCGCCTTCGCTGCTTTTCGTGGAGCCATAGACGAAGCTTGCGTTTTCGCTCTTCTGCGGTAAAACTGCGTATACATGCAGAAATTAGTTTACTCAGAAGTGATGAGCTCTGCGTGCTTATGAAAATGCATTCTTTATAATAAAATGAACCTCTTATATATATTTGAAAATTTGGTACTTTTCGAAATAAGCCTGTCAAATCGTAATTAGAAACAAATTTATTGCGTAAAATCCGATATTATATGCGTGGATTTACCCTACCTCTCCATAAATGTCATCAATTTCTGGCGGTTTGACAGTCATTCGAAGTATGGAGAGCAAATGGCTACCTCGGGAAATGTGCAAGCCTCGAGGCATGAGATATATCTTACTTTATCTTAAATTATCAAATCTTACCAACGTAAATCAATTTCTCGCCATTCGCCATTTGAATCTCCAACTCGTGAGATCGCGAGGACCGACTTCGGTTTAATTAAAGGTAATCGTGATTTAAGGCATAATTAATTTTATAATCTTTTTACTCACCGTATCGTGACTCGAAACTTCGAAGATAATTTTTTGGGAGACTAGTATGCTGAGTCGCGAAACCGCGAGATGGCGATAGTTAAGACTCGATTAAGGGGAAGAAAATATTGGATTAGGTGATTAACTAATCATTCTATAATTACGTCGCGACTTTGTGAGTCGAGGTTTTAGACGCCGTAACTTTTGAAAGGATAGTGCCGAGTGGCGAAACGCCGAGAACGGATTTTAACCATGGTTAGCCTTTTTGCCTTTGGTCCTTGACCAAGGTTATCCTGAAAGGGCCTTGTGTCCTCGGCTCTTGGGGTTGTAAAAATGAAAATTTTGGTTTGACAGACGCCGAGGCGTGAAACTACAATGACGTCTAATCACAAGTTAAAAGACTTTACCCTGATTATTGCTTAGAGTGAAAATTTAAAACGACTTTGCCGTTTTGTGACTCGGGAAGTGTGAACTCATGGATTAAAATACCCGACTTGTGAGATCCCGAAGAAAACAAAAAGGAGCGAACGTTCTTACGAAAGTGGGCTTGTTTCGTGAGTAGAGAAGCATTGTTGCTCATGTGACCAGGTTTCAGAGATCTCGTCATCTAGGAAGGAAAGAAGAAACTCAACTTTGGATTTCAAGTATCGAATTGAAAATTGTGACAGGCCAAAAACAAAGGCGGCTCCAACATCATGCAAAATATTTGAAAGTTGTTTGCTGGTAAAGGCCAAAGGCTGACCCTCTTGCATAAGGATGATGCCAATTCCTTTCCCAGAAGCATCACATTCCAGGACAAATTTTTTTGTGAAATCAGTAAGGGCTAGGACTGGAGTGGTGCACATAGCCATCTTCAAGGTTTGAAAAGCCTGAGAAGCTATTGGAGTCCAAGTGAAAGAATTATTTTTAAGGAGAACAGTGAGAGGTGCCACAATCTTTCCATAACTATTAACAAACTTTCGATAATAACCTGTTAAACCAAGAAATCCACACAAGATTTTGAGAGTCTTTGGATGAGGACAATCTTGCATAGCTTCAATATTTTTAGGATCCACCCTGACACTGGCCTTGCCAACAATGTGACCCAAGTACTTGACTTCCGAGGCGCCAAAAGAACAATTAGATTGTTTGAGGAAAAGTTGGTGCTGCGAGAGTAGATAGAGAATTTGATCCACATGGGAAAGATGATATTGCCAAGTTTTACTATAGATGAGAATATCATCAAATAAACCTAAGACAAAATGATGGAGAAAAGGATGGAAGACATGATTCATGAGGCTTTGGAATGTGGAGGGGGAATTACACAGGCCAAAGGGCATGACCAAAAACTCATAGTGACCCTCATGAGTTTGAAAGGTAGTTTTGGGTATGTCATCTTCTTGCATATGTATTTGGTGGTAGCCAGAACACAGATCAAGTTTAGTGAAGTACTGAGCACCAGTCAGCTCATCCAAGAGATCATCAATGATAGGAATGGGGAACTTGTCCTTGATGGTGAGCTTATTGAGGGAACAAAAGTCAGGATACATGAGCCAAGTACCTTATTTCTTAAGTACCATGACCACAGGGGAATAATAAGGGCTGGTAATGGGGCAGATAACACCCCCTTGGAGAAATTCCTGCATTATTTTCTCAATTTCATTCTTTTGGGAAAAGGTGTGGTGATAAGGGCGAACATTGGGAGGAAGGCTGCCAAGAACAAGGGGAATGGAATGATCATGAACACCACGAGAAGGAGGAAGGCCCTGAGGGGTGGGAAAAAAAGATTGATGTTTGGAAAGGATAGCTTGGAGGTCAGGATGCATAGAGGGTGTCTCAACGGATTGAATAGAATGGAGTTGAGAAATGATACTAGAGTGGCCTTTCTTGAGGATATTTTCCATACAATGGGAACTAATGATCTCAGGAGAACCAGCTGTGAGACCTTGGAATTGATACTTTTGTCCTTCCTATTGGAATTGCATGGTTAATACCTTAAAATCCATAAGAATGGGACCCAAAGTGCGTAACTGTTCAACACCTAGCACAATGTCACAACCTCCCATGTCAATGGTAAACATAGGATATTTCAGTTGGTAATGTCCAATTTGAAGACGAATATTTTCACACCGCCCACCACATTTCATGGACACACCATTGGCTATCATGATTTGAAAAGTATTGACAACATGAATATAACAATTGGTCTCATGGGCAATGAGACAATGAATAAAATTGTGGGTCCTACCACTGTCAACAAGGATGATGAACTTCCTGTGCTTAATGTAGCCAATGAGATTGAGCGTTTGGGGGGGTGAGAATCCAATGAGGGTATGCAAGCAAATGAGTGGGTCAACTTCATGTGGGTCAGTAGGCTCTTGGGTGGCATCGAGAAGGGAGGGTTCTTCAATAAGGGGAACTATCACATCCTCTTTAGGAACATCTTCTGAGATGGCCATAAATAGTTTTTGTTCCTTACACTTGTGCCTCGGAAAATATTTTTCATCAAAATTATAGAAAAGACCCTTCAATTGGAGATCAACTATTTCATCCCTAGTTAGTTTATGGACCTTGAGAGGAGTAACAGGGGGGTTAGGATTAGCGAGTCAGGTGTGAGGAATAAAAGGGGGTTTTTTGTTATGGGAAAAAACAACTTGTTGGGCCTCTTTAGCATGTTGAGTATATTCCAACCAAGTGGGAGGGTGGGCCATGAGAACCTAGGATCAAATTTCATCCTTGATACCACTGATAAAGAATTCACAGAAGAACGCATATGACATGACCTCTGTTTGAAAGGCCAAATGCTCAAAAGCAGTGATGAAGTCTTCCACTGTGACTGACTGTTTCAGCTTGGTCAAACGACCTAGATAGTGGGTATCAGTATCAAAGCGTGCATAGAGCTCAACAACAAACTGGGTCTAGGAACTATACCCCTAACATGAATTTTTGTGCCATTTCCACCATTGCCAACATTCAGTATCTAGATAGAGAACAACATAGTGAAGTTTGGCCAACTCGTCAGTAATACCATGCAGAGAAAAATAATGCTCCATTTGAGTGACCTAACCTGTAGGATCAGAGCCATCAAATTTATTGACCTCTTCGCAGGGAAGACAGGATTCACGATGAAAGGAGTTGGAGTGAAAATGTGGAGATTAAGAGGAATCAACAACATCGGGTTGTGCTGATGAAGAAGGAACCATAGGGTGGTTCAACAATTGATTGAAAAAAGAATGGAGGGAGGTCAATTGGGTTGCGAGGTTGGCTTCCAAGGTGTCAATGTGGGAATTGGTGGAATCCATCTGAGATGTGAGATGTTCGATGGATACATAGGCTTGATTGATGAAATTTTAGAGATATTGGTTGCAAGTGGTGGCCATTTGGAGAGGGGAAGTGTGGGTAAGGAAAAAATGGGTGGGTGAGACCAAAAAAAAAATACTTAGAAGTGATAGGTACCATGACAATCAGTGCTTGTAGGGAAATATAATGGGATAGGTGGAAAAGTAGGGAAACTGGGAAGGGGTTGGGTCCACTGAAACAAAAAGGATTAAAAATGAAGGGTATGACTCCGATCAGGGAGAAAAGGGGAATCCAATGGAATAGGTCCCAAATAAGTGTGCTGACAGGACCACTATTTTTTTTTTAACTCCTGTGAAGTTATACTATGGCCTAAAGAATACTGTAGTGATGAAATTTTGAAATGCTTAACATGAAGAAATGTGTAGTAATTTTGCAGCCAGAATGCAAAAGATACTGTAGCACGACAATAGATCTTATTGGTTCTATTTATGTTTCTTTCCCAAGGGTTAGGGTATTCAAGAGTTCTACAGAAAAGGGTTTTCCTTGTGCTATATCTCTCTGATATATGTGAGGGATCCAATAGTAGTAATCGACCCAATATCTCAGGGAACCAACTAAGGAGTCTAGATTGTACCCTTAGCCATACTAACCAACTACCCAGATACTAGAGAGTATCTTCCTGAGTGTTGTTCTCGGTGGCACTATAGCAGTTAGGCGACCGATCGGTTTATCTATGGAGGTCTTCAGGAGATCTAGGTCGATATGTATACATGTGATGTCTGATGCGCTACCACTCGAAGGGGTACCAACAGGGGTTACAAGGGTGGCCAACAGATGTGCACTTAAGTACCACTTGTACTTCCTGCGTGTATGAATCCCTGATCGTGGGTTTATGCACATAACGACATACCTTTGTAGCTTAAAGACACTAGAGTACATCTCTACCCTGAAAAAAAATTAACCCACAATTTTCTTCCGAGGAAGGTGCTCTGATACCACTTGTAATATTCCAGATATAAAATAGTATGAAGAACATAAATAATTAGCGATAAATGACAAATAAACAATGGTATAACCATAAAAACTTCACAATAATACCAGAATAGTACTAGAATAACACCAAAAAAAGCACTTTGATTACCGAGAGCAATGTTCACTTGCCTCTTCGAGGGGAAACCTCCAGCAGAGCAGATCTCTATTACAATAATATCCAAGACAAGACTTCTCATACCCTCGACTCCTATTCATAATAAATATGTCTATCAAAAGAATAATCTAGAGGAAGATCCTTCTAGAAGCATAAGCTTCTATTAGGTCTTCTTACATTGGACTTATTCTTCCTTATTGCTAGGCCTTATTAATATTGAACTTTATTACATGGAAATATATTATTCTACCTACATGAGGGGTTAGATCTCTAACAACTTAAATATGCTAACAAAGTTGTTTGCAACTATGTTCTAAGGAATTTGACTTGGTAGGTCATCATTTATGAATGGTAAAGAGATAAACCATAGGTTTTAATTATGAAGTCTAACTTCAAAGAGATCAAGAGAGCCAAAGCCATGACCTTCCCTTCCCAATTTTAAAAATAGATCTTATGTCTAACTCATAATTACTTGAACTAACTCTTAATGATAAATTTTATGATATCATTTATTATTCCATGGTATCATTTATTATCTTATAATATCACTTATTATATCCATTATATATAGTTTGAATATGTGTGTGTGTGAACTTATAATTTATAATCAAGTAAAAAATTCTTTAGATTTGCTACATGTACATCTCTATAAACTTTAGTAATCAAATCAAAGGAAGTCCCTTGTCTTACAAATAAATAGGTCTTATACACCAATATGATATCTGACTCATTTGTAATCTTAAAATTAAATTATGTTATTATTATAATCATATATAAATATAAGCATTAAACCTTCAACCTTTAACGTTTAAACATTATGATAATATACCATTAAGTAGTTAAAGGGGATTTTTTTCCTTGTACTCTGTCATATGAAACTTCCAGTAAATATGTATTATAAAACTTTATCCAATCCCAATCATTCAATTTTCAAAGTTTCTATTAAGTTGGATTTGTTCCTTTTTAGATGCATATTATTAGTCCCCGCCGAAGGCCTAGGACTATAGCAATCATTTTTGCGCAACTGACCAAAACTTTCGTGTTGTTTTCCAAAGTTTAACTCTGTTGGGAGAGATTTACTTTTTTTCTTGTTTTTTGATTCGTCCTTCAAAACAACATCTTATTGTCAGGGCAACGATGAGAATTTAATAGGTAATTTAATTATGCATGTTTAATAGATGGTTGGAATGGGTGCATGTATGAGTCTCAAAGTTCCAAGACTAGCATGGTTTCTAAAGCTTGCTACTGTGTTAGTTGGTTATTGGGGACATTTAAAGTTGTGGGCCTGACAATATGCATGTCTATTTACTATACAATATATAGAATGATTTTAATAAATAAATATAATTTTTTTTTTATTGTTCAATAAATTTAGTATGATTCATAAATTTTGAAGGGATTTTTTTGTATTGTATGACATGATTTTCCATAAGAGATTTTACGGATTACAAGGAGTTTTAATTGAATTATTTTGTTCTAATCAATTGTTTAATTGTTTGCGTTTGGTCATGATATAGTCTGTTATAAGAAAGGATGGCAAGGTTCTTCCCAAGTTACAGGTGCTGCAATTGGCGACTTGCAAGACATTTGGTTTTGGGCTTCTACAAATCTATGTGAGTGGGTAAGAAATGTTTTTCATCTAGTATCTTTCTTTTAACCAGTTGGATTCCATATTAATTTATGTATTTTATAAAATTGCAATTAGTTTATTTGGTTGTTGTTTGATAGAGTGTGCTTCATGCATAGTGCAGTTACTTCTATTGTGTTGCTGGCTGGAATGGTGGAGTGGAATATTTTTTTGTGTTGTATATGAGAAATAGAATTGGGAGCTGATTATTATTTTGTTTTCTCAGAAGCAAGTCAAGTCGGTAAGAAATTGTGTAGGCCGAAAACAATCAAAGGGAAACAAGGAGAAAATTTGTGTTGTTTTTAGGTTGTATTGTTCACTTTTTGTTTTAGTTACTTAATGTGTTTATATACCATGTCATCTGTTATTGTTTAGAAAGATGAAGTTGTTCTCAATTTCCAAGTGCTGCGACTCACGACTTGTAGGATTTCTAATTTTGGGATTCTAGAAATCTATGTCAGAGGGTAAGAAATCCTCTGCATTGTGTGCTATATGAAAAAGAAGACTAGACATTGATTCTTTTTTTCCTTTTTAGAATTAAGTTAAGTTGATCATGGTATATTTTAGACACGACATAGGTTAGAAATAATCAAAGTTAGAAAGAAACAAAATGGTGTGTTGTTCTGATCTTGTATTGTTCTTTTTATTTTGTAGTTTCTTGATGCTCTGGAGATAGTGTAGGTATAAAGTTAGGGAGTAGTGCATTATTTACCATTTACTATAAAGTAATGTTGGTTTTAGGTTGGATACATTTTCATATGGTGTTGGGGATTGTTTAGTTGGTGCATTCCCCAACTTGTTCCTACATCTATTCTTTTTTGGCGTTTGATCATGGTATAAGCCACTATAGTTCAGAAAGACGAACATTTTTGAGGTTGTATGGAGGTTTTTTATATGAATATATGGCCACAGTTGATGTAGCTATTTCTTGCACACCTTTGCACTTGGAAAAGGTATATCACTAACACAACCAACACTGTGTATTTTCAATGCTTTTGCCGAGAATTCATGCCAGTTATCATTGTGCAGTTTCGCACCTCCACACGAAGAATTATGATAGGGTATGTAATTTGGACGATATCCCAATCAATTGTCACACATTGATTTTGTCAGATTTACAAGTATAGAGAAGCAATTTAGAGCTTCTCCCAAGTAAATGTCATTCTTTTCTATGGGATGGGTGGCTCTTTCTATTTATAATTATGCGTACTATGAATGTAGTTCATCTGGGGAAAGGACATCTTAGTGTACACACATCATCCACTGGGGCTTAAAGCAATTTTTTCTCGGTGCTATATTTATCTTTCAGAAATTTCCTAGTCAAACGTCTTTTTTCTTTATCGTTTTTTAGTTTGTGCAGAGGCTTTTGCTATGACCATATATCTCCAATTGGCATAGCTCTTTTTTTTGTTCCTTTGTGTTGTGCACAAGTATGTTGCATGCATAGGAAACACTTGGTCTATTTTCGAGCGTTGTGCAGAGGATGGATAACATTGGTCCTCACGGGGTGTTATACTTCTATAGGTATGCATTTCAAATAGTTCTGCGCCACAAGTTGTGATAAGATAGGTAATTTGGAGGATGGACAGGTCATTTATGGTGCATTGATTTGCTCAAAATTAGGAGGAAACAACAAGTATTTAGAGTTGATGAAAAATAAATGTCCCGCTTTTCTATGCACTGCGTAGTGGTTTATATTTATGGTGACCTGTATTTCAAAGGTTATTCATGTGTCTAGAAAATACATTTTAGTAAATATGCATTATGCACATTCTCTTGAAGCAATTCGATCTATCTGATTTATTTATGTTTCGTAAATTTTGTAGTGAAATGACTTTATACGTAGATATAGTGGATTTACAAGGAGAGGGTAGAAATTCAAAACTATTGCCAAGTAAATGACACACTTTTCTATATGTTGGGTAGTACATTCTATTTATAATTATGCATATTCTAAATGTAATTTGTTTGGGGAAATGACATTTTACTGAAGAGGCATCATCCACTGAGGCTTAAAGCAATTTGTGCTTGGTGCTATATTTATCTTTCGGAAATTTCCTAGTTAAACACCTTTTTTACTTTATCTTTTTTTCTAGGTTTTGAAGGGGATTTTTCTATGACCATATCTCTGTAGTCAACACATCTATTGGTTTCTTGCATCTGCACTGTGGACATGTATGTCACGTGAATATGGAACACTTTGTCTATTTTCAAGCATTTTGCGGAGGATCGATGTCATTGATGCTCACGAGATGATTTTCTTCTGCAAGTCTACAATTTTAATAGTTCCATGACACAAGTTGTGACAAGATAGGTAATTTTGAGGATGACCGATTCATTTATGGCATGTTTATTTGCTCAGATTTAGGAGGAAATGACAAGGATTTAAACCTGATGCAAAGTAGATGTCTCACTTTTCTATGGACCACATAATGGTTTTTATTTATGGTGACTTGTGTTTCAGAGGCTACTCGTGTGTCTGGAAAATACATTTCAGTAAATATTCATCGTGCACTTGGCCTTGAGGCAATTCGAGTTGTCTAATTTATTTATGTTTCGTAAATTTTGTAGTGAAATTCCTTTATACTTAGTGTTTTTTTTCCATTTTGTGTAGAAGATTTTGATGTTGCAATATTCCGATGCTCTTCACTGGAATGTGCTTTGAAAAGTGAATGCTTACTCTATTTTCAATCCTTGTACGGGGAATCCACACTTTCAATGCTTGTGCTGAGAATTCATGCCACTTATGGTATGGAATTGGTGCACTTGGGTGCCTTGACACTTTTGTAGTTGGAATAACTATGTCATTAACGCTTTCACGTAGGTGTATTCCTCGCAAAGCTGGTACCTGGTCTATTTTAAAACCTTGTGCAAAGAACTGGTATGGATCCTCTTCCCGGACTACCACACTTTTCACCCCCTCACTTCCAATAGTTCATCATGAGGGATTGTGACAAGTGTCAAAATTTGCAAGATAGCTCATTGATTTATGGCACATTGGTTTTCTTTGATTTACGAGGAAAGGTAAGGTATATAGAAATAATGTGAAACAAATATGTCTCTTATCTATCATCTACTCGATGGTTTTTGTTTATGATTACCCCAATTCAAAGTAATTGTGATATTTGCACATGGAATGACTAATAAAGTTAAGGTAAGGTGGACCAATATAGAGGATCTAGAAGACAAACAATATTATGAGGAGAAAAACCCCAATTCAATTTTCTTCTCAAATACCACTTACAATAGATGGTTGAAGGGATGCAGTAGAGGATCAACATAATATAGAAATTCATAAATTTCTAGAACAATATTTTCCATTTTTACATTTATCTGAAATTTTAATTATTTTCTAGTAGATAGATTGGGTATAGGGAATTGAGAGTGNGGGGAAGGTGCCAAATGAGCTTCCACCTTCACGTGGTTGGCCTTGTTCAATAGAGAATAAATTGTTCTCAAAACCAAGAGATGCTCATTCAAGTATTCCACTTTAGTCTTTCTAGAGTCTTGTACATGTTGATATGTTTGTTTATTTATTTAATTATTATTCAGTCATACAACCTTTTATTTTCTGATGATTTCTTCTAGTCTTCACAATGGAAATTTAACTAACAACTAGCCTATGTGTGATGTGGTTATACAAGCTCCTGCCTCATTGCGCTCATGGACATAGGTAGTTATTATTCATTTTCCCATTTTAGTTAGTGTGTGTGCACAATTTCCAAAGATTCATGTTGACACTGTTGATGCCATTGCCTTGTACTTTTTGTTGATCTAAAAGATTGTTTCACGGTCTTTAATATAACATCATGAGAATAAAATCCCCCTATTTTTTTAAAGACATGATACTCCTCTATTTTTTTGAAATATATAGCTAATGTTCTTGTTATGGATGGTCGAATTCTAAACAACAAACCCAAAATCCTTTATTAATTTAGTTTTTATATAAAATGGTTCTTGATAACCATATTTCTCCTTGAGTGTAACATTTTCCTAGATGTGGTTATACAAGCTCCTGCCTCATCGTGCTCATGGAAATAGGTAGTTATTATTCATTTTCCCATTTTAGTTAGTGTGTGTGCACAATTTCCAAAGATTCATGTTGACATTGTTGATGCCATTTCCTGGTAGTTTTTGTTGATCTAAAAGATTGTTTCACAGTCTTTAATATAACATCATGAGAATACAATCCCTCTATTTTTTTAAAGACTTGATACTCCTTTGTTTTTCTGAAATATGTAGCTAATGTTCTTGTACTGGATGGTCGAATTCTAAACAACAAACCCAAAATCCTTTATTAGTTTAGTTTTTATATAAAATGGTTCTTGATAACCATATTTCTCCTTGAGTGTAACATTTTCCTAGAAATGGACCAAGAAGATTCTTAACAATAAAAATATAAAGAAAGTATCCAATATCAAAATTATTGTGTGCTCAACTTCATTATAAAATCCATCTGAAACACCCCGCAGGGGTGTAGATTGATTGGCAAGTGCCGTGTAAATGGAAGGAAATATGTAAAGGAGGTCTCAAGTTCGATTCTCACCCTGATTTACTTGTGCTCCATGATTTTGGGCTATGTGGTGCACCTGGGGTCATAATGGTAGAGGACGGGTATCAACCATGTGTCACCCGATTACGAGAACCGCGAGTTGTTGATTCCCCCAGTATAAAAAAACATACATCTGAAACACATGCAAGAAGAATATACAACCATATTTTCTCACAAAAAAAAGAGTGAAATGGGGATGATCACTTCAGATAAATTTAAATGATTTTTTATTTAAAAATGAAAATAATATGATGAGTACACTCCAAAAATATCATACTCAGAAATATCAAAGTTTGATAAATAATTAAATTTATGCCCCACAATAGTTCTCTGGGGAGCTCGATACATAAAAGATATTTCACATTGCAAAGCATTTTAGTAAACCAATTGACTAATGCTCAGAAATAAATCCTGGAAAGCGCAAGAACTGAACCTCCATGAATCTATTATACAACTATGGCTTACATTATCAGTCATATATATGGATGTAAAACACTCCTATTAATATTTTAGGAAGAAGACTGGAAGAATAAAAGAAAAACACTCAAAAAATCCACCTTATATTTAGTCTGATATATACAAACACAAATCCTTGAGACAGATCGAGTAGAAGAAGGAGAAGTAAGAATATAGGAATCTGTATTTGTAGATGATAAATTCGGTTGCATAATGAAGGCTAAACAATGCTATTATGATGATCTAATCTTTTCTTTGATGGTGATCTCCTCCTTTTAAATCTACTCCCAATACTTCTTTGAAATGTTTTTCCCTAGTAGTTAGGGTTTATGTACTTTGGGAAGTTTCTTGCGTGATTATTCTTTTTGGAATAAAGAGTAGATAATTTAATCAATTTTTTATTAAATAATTATTGATGAATTAGGTCATTGAAATTTGTTCCTCGAAGTGGGACCCACTTCACCTTTTTATAAAAGTTATTTTATAAACCTTTATCTCCAAAATTTGAAGTTGATTTTCTAAAAAACATCAATTGTCTTTTAGTTTTATGAACATGATAAGTGACTTATCAACCATGGAAACCATTCTAGAAATAATCTTCATTATTTTGGATTTCCTATGAGCCATCTTGAGAGAAATTTGGAGGTATCGATCTCAACTTATAGCCTTGAGAAGTTGAGGTTCCAAATATATTTCCGAGGAAGCCATGAAAGGAGACATGAATTTTTTATTTTATTTCTAGAAATATGGTTTTTATATCCTTAATTTCTACCCTGTAGGCCAAAGAGGAATCCATAAGAGGATAGAAGCCAGAATACATATTTTTCCTAATGTTTATCCCATTTTTGGAGATCCTTGTTGGACACCTAGTAGACCACAAGTGAGGGCCCTCACTAGTCACTAATGGCTCAACAAGCGAGGCACTGCAAAACTTCTAGAATTGGGGAGTTACGAGGTGACATGAGAGGGATGAGTTTGATATTAATGGAAAATTCATAGGAACTCACATCATTTGAAATTCTAGCGGTATCTAGAAGATCTAGAATCTCTCCCAAGCCTCTTCCAAAGAGCTATATAACAAAGGAAAGCCTTGGAAAAGATAAAAGAAGAATTATGAGCATTGTTATGTTGTCCAATTGTAGAGGTACTCGTTCCATATGCCACAACCATAAGCCAGTGAAGCCTAGCCTGGCGAAGGAGCTAAAGGAAGAGAAAGGAGCAAGGAGGTCAAGGGATAAAGGATCAACAACCACAATATGAGTTTGATGTATTAATATTACACTTATTAATAGATCATTTGGTTCCCCCCTATAAATGTTTGTAATTGATGAAAAAATATTTAGATCTGATTGATGCTATTGTAGATTTGATTAGAATTAAATTAGATATAGGATTCTAATCCCACGTAGAGAGGTAGAAAGGTTTTGCTTGTCTTTCGTATGAAGAAAAAAAATTGTGGAGCTTGGAGCTAGAGTTTTAGGAATACAACAGCTAGGAGATACGGAGGAAAACCTCAAGAAGGGTATGCAAACTTCACCAATCATTACGATAATCATGAATCCATGTGTTTGAATCTATATCTAGGAAAATAATAATAAGTCTAGCCCTCTTTCTGTCTAGGATTACTAGGCTAATCCTAGGGAGATTTTGCTATATATTCAACAAGATCCATGTGAGAATTTGTCCCATAACATAACTGTTAGCACTGGGAGTCACCTTGTGATTGCAAGGAAAGTAAGCCTAGTACCCATAAGGTTATTTGTGAATGTATGAGTGTTTTTTTTTTAAAGGTCGAATGGAAAAGACTTGAAATGATGATATCCTAACTCAGAAAACATGGCTAACATGTACCAACAAATAAGGTCTTGACTAACTTCAACTAGTAGTTTGGGAGTAAATGTGGATAGAAGGAAGGCTTGAGTGAAAGGAATGTAAGGGCTACTGCAAACATCAGGTCTACAAGAGCCTAAGGAAGAAAGTTTCTTAAAACAAGATCTTCTTGAAATTAGAAACTAAGAAGCTAAATATACACCATGAAAATATAATGATCAAACATCCACCATAACATTACCACAGTCATCCATGTGGAGCATTCAAAACATGAACATTTAGCATTAGAAGCAGATAGGCTGAAATAGAAGCTGATTTCTATTAGTAAAAAAGTCTTTAAGTCCAGTACACAGCTAGATCACAGTCACTTTATCCAAAATATTACAGTTTAGGGAGACTTTCTCAACCATTTGAACCCTCTAAAGCCATTGATATATCTATTTATAACTAGAAAGGGAGGCAACAAATGGAGGTACGAGCTGACCTGTTTCCATTGAAAATCTCTAAAAATTTATTTGTTCTAACAACTAAGATAACAGCCTATGCTGTAAAACAGGGAAGTGCTGGTGACTAATCCAATCATGCTTCTAACTACTTTGATCCTCCTTTGCTTCTTAGCTCCTATTTTTCCATGTGTCCTTTTGGAGCATGTAGTTGTCCTCAAAAAGCCAACTGTTACTTCTATTACTTTATCTATCATCGACTTATCCAAAAGTTGTTGGCATATTCCTCCTAGATTCCTGGTGTTTGTTGGCAACTCCCTTGGGTAGAAACTCTGTGTAGCGCCCCCTAAAATTGAACTATGAGAGAAGGTAGCGCCTGTAGGTAGCACCACTGTGTTGCACCTGTATGTAGCTTTAGTTCTCTATAATATATTACACATAACCTTTACGTAGCGCCACTTATGCTACGTCTACATACAAGTTTGGGTAGCATGGACAAAACGCAACACCTTTGAATCCTGAACATGTGCATAGTAGTTTGTGTTCTTTCATGAAGACAAAACCATTTTACTTAGGTTCCTCGACTATACCATAGGTAGTGCCTTTTACCACTGAGTGAAGCTAGCACTTAGAAAAATCTCAAAATCCATATAGCTAAATGCCTAGAAGCTTGTATAGATGACATAAATAGTATTTTCATATCAGTTAACCCTCCCACAAAAAGGAACAATCCCCAAAAATGGAGCTTACCCCTTACCAGCTATTTTTTCATCTTAACACTTAGCCTCACACTCTTTCTAGTAGAAAGAGTATCTTCAATTGACTCAGCTGACTTCTTATTCCTAGCACTGGTAGGCTTATTCAGTGTAGTTGAGCTCTCCTTAGTTGTTGGTTTATCATCTTCAATGGAATATTCTACCAACACCTGTAAATTCCTTTGGGTTACTTCATCTTGGAAATGCTTCAGTTCTGCCTTTAGCTTCCTGATCTAAGCCTGGAAGCCTCTGTTCTATCTATAAAGATTATTTAGCTGTTTACGAAGAGGCAGAGCCTTTCTCACTGCAAACCTTGCCAAGTCAAGGGTATGATTGTTGCCAATCATGAGCTCATCCATCTGAGCCAAGTGGAATTTATCTTCTGCTTTGAGACGAGTTGTTTCTTTCCTTGCATCTTTAAGCTACTTGATAAGTCTTTTATAGGTCTGACTATCAGGAGGGATAGTGGCATGCTCAGCCTTAATGGGCTTCTCCTTAGATGCCTCTTCCTCCTGCATGGGAAGTGTCTTGTCCACCTCATTAGGTTCCTTGTTGGCTCCACTTTTATTTTTCTTTCTCTACCCAGGGGTTTCATATTTTCTTACCAAAGGCTTCTCAATGCCTTTCTCAAAGGTTTCATATTTTCTCTCCAAGGGTCTTTTAGATTTTTTCCCGCTACCCTTCTGTACAAGGGTTTCTTGCTTCCCTTTAGTAGACTGCAAACTATCTTTTCCCCTCTTCCTCTGAGTAAGGGTTTCAGATTTCTCCTCCACATGCCTTTTAATTCCTTTTCCTTTCTTCTTTAGAATAGGGGTTTCTGGAAAAGGATGCCCTTGGAAAGCCTCCTTAGGAATTGATGACCTCATGAAAGGTCTTTTAACCCTTTATTTTGACTATTGTAGGAGAAGAGGGAAGGATAAGCTTCTTCCCTTTCTTGGATGCGGATTTGGTAGAAGAAGGCACTTCTTCTAACCCTAGTGGAGGTGGTGATGAGAAATCTCTGTGTGGAGAAGGAAAAATTTCCTCCTCGGCTTCCATGACTTGCTTGTTGATCTATGAAACTTGAGCAGGGGTTCTGCACTTTCTCTTCCTGCTGATCCCTGCTCTAGTATTGGTGGGTGATGAAGTACCTGCGATCTGTGATTGAGGAGTAGGTGTTGGTTTCATCTTGAAGTGAGAAGTAACCACAAAATGCTCCATGAAATCTCTTTCTTTCCCAACTCTTCAAAGACTAGCATCCTGATCAGTCCAGAGTGGAAAAGACTAGAATCCACATCCTTAGATTTGGCTTGCACCCTATCTGATATTTTACCTATACTTCTCAGTAGGTAATAAGGAACATTCATCTCAACCTTACCACTACTAGTGAAATGTAACAACAGTCTTATGTGGTAATGGTACAAGGTGTTAAATCTCCCTTCACAAGTAAAATATCTTTGTATGATTTTCAACATTTTGTCAAACTATTCGATCAACTGATTCCCTGGCATACTTTTATATAACTCATTGGCTCGGTATTCAGGCTTGAAGAGATATTTAACAAAGGGTGAACTCAAAACCATGGCCTTGATCCAATTTTCACCTGAAATGGGTATTCATGTTGCAGCTAAGATGGAGGCTTCAGTTACCTCAAATTCCAAATCTCCAACTCTGGTTCTCTTACCATCAAAATTTAATGCAAATTGTTTTGCTACCTCTGGATGGCCTCTCTGCATGGTCTGGAAGAAAGGGAGGCATCCTGCTCTTCAAAACATCTCCCTTGCCATGGGATCTATGTCAAAAAGGCGCATGTCCAGAGGTTCTGTCCTAACTATCTTGCCACCTTTATGTGCTTTCCTCGACTGGGGGGTCTCCATGACTAAAAATGAGGGTTCTTAAGAGGCATAAGGGATGCTAATGACCAGAAAGATTCAAAGGATGGCCCTTAAAAATTGACAGTGCTTAGAAAGTCGAGCTTGACTATGGGAAATAGACCTTTAGACATGTACAGGATTTTTAGAGTGTAGATTGTGAAGGGGTAATCCGAAATGGATCTTTGTATAGGATGCAAGGGGAGGGTTTGAGCAACGCCTCTGGGTAGCACAATGCATACACAGAGGATAGGCTATTACAGGCCTGCGACTTCAAAGGCTAAAGAAAAAAATAGTATTCAAACCATGGATACGGGCGAGGATGTTTACAGGTATGCAAATATGGCTCCCTTACTACCCTGCAAGCTTAACAAATCGAAAATTGGAGCACAAATTTCCTATGAAAATTAATATGCAAAGGAGGTTGCATAGGATACTTGTAAATTCGACACTTGTTGAGATCCTTAGCATGATCTTAGGATGAAATTGAGGAAACTTCATCCCTGGAATCTCTCACAACATCGGATTTAGTTGGCATGCGGTCGCCTGATCAGAATTGGCAAACTTACGCAGTGCAACACTACTGAACTTTTAAAATTTAGAAACCGTTACCAAGGATCATAAATGAAAGATCCTTTGAAGGCACTTCAACCGACTTTTGGCACTGAAAACAAGGGAAATGGTATCATTCGTGGAAATCATGACTTGAAGTGGATGAATGAAAAATGTGACAGGCACTACGGAATTACCTGATGAGTAGGCAGTGCTTCCAAATCAAAAAATGATTGGACAGGTAAACAAGGATGATGAGGCATGCATGTGAGGTCATGATTGAGGAGAGAGGTGTGTCACATCAGACTAATCATGGGAGGTATCAACCTAGGGACGAATCACGAGAGGGGACAAAAACGAATAAACCATGAGCTAAAAAGGGTTCAAGGATAAAAAATAAAACTGAGGATCAACACATGAGCTATGACTCAAAATCTTAGTCATCCAAGGGGTCCTATCAAACATAACATTAAAGGGATGAAAAATCTATTTAAAAATAAAATAAAAAACTAAGGCTTTAAAAATGATAAAAACAAACTAAAATACCCAAGGCGACTTAGTGTGATAACAATAACTATTGAATCCATTGGGGAATAACTCTTCTCTAGTTTGAGTCTCTTGGCCAATCCTTCCCTTTGCTTGATTGTGTCTTCTTGAGAGTATTCCTTTAATTGATCAAGAGCCTAGATCTAATAGATATGAGAGATCTGATACAGGCTTGGAAAATCTGGAATAGATCCCTTTTTCTCAAAAAAAAAAATGTTTGCAGGCCCTCGCATGTTGCTTCATAGGTGTCCAAACAAGCCCTCAACTATTGATAGGCTTGTGTCCCACGAGGATCTATAAAAACTGTAGATTTGCAGTATAATACTCATAACCTTGAAGGTAGATTTTTCCTTTGATCAATAGGGTTCTACTATGGTCTATTCTTATCTACTTTGGTATTTGTTTGAATGTTTGTTTGTCGCATAGGTTTCTTTCAATGTTTGTTTGAGTGTATTTGTGTGGATTGATTTTCATTTCTTGGATATGGGATCTTTCTGTCTAAGAATTTCAGTGAGGTTGGATAGATAAACCAACAAATCTGAGAAGATATAGTAGTGTTTGACCTTGATTGTTTTACTTGTCCTTGTATAACCATTGTTCATCACTAAATATACCCTCCTATATCCCATCTGCTTGCAGTGTCTTGCTGGTTTCCATTTGCATTTGTGTTCTTGCATAGATCAAGAATTGTTTACATTTCAATTGGGAAAAAGAACAAAAAGACAAAAAATATTTGTTGCGTGATAGATTTTCTTTTGAAGTACTAGTAAAATCAATGCATTAGGAGCATTGTTTGGTTTTAGGTCTGAAGTGATTGTTGGCTGCTTGGTGTATGTGAGGTTTACTTTGACAAGTTTTCAATGAAAAAAGGAAAAATTTTCTCTCCCTCCCATAGCCATAGTTCATTGAAGTGAACGATTTGCATTGTTGTATTTGCATTGCTTGTTTGGGTCAAGATTCAAAATATCACTAAATTTTCATTCACTACCCTTAGACTTAAGAAAAATCCATAAAAATAAAGCGTAATCTAAAACCAATCAAACATTTTTCTTTTTATAGTGAACCAACATTAGCTAGGCTTAGGGCCTTCGAATAGGATAGGAGAGTAAACTCTCCAAGGCCAAAAAAATCAACTTATAAGTCATTAAATAGTGTTAAAATCCATTCTTGCAACCAGTGTGTCGGGAGCCTCCTCTAATACATGAGTTAAGCATGAGGTCGCATCGGCGAAACTATGGAGATTACCCCTCTCTCTTTGTTTTGGTGTTTCCGATATCGCTTCAATCATTACGTATACGAGGGTTCCATTGGTTAACACCTTCGAAGCTTTGAGATTAGTTACCTTTCCCTTACGTGCGGTTGGACTTACGACTGGTCGCCCAACCATTTATTGTTAGGTGGTAGCCTTAGTGACCTTTCCTAGGGAGCCACAGAGGTCACTGCAAGTGGGACGTGTCTATAGTACCTGGTGTAGATGTTCATTCATGGTCTTAGTTCCCCAGGAGGGTGCTCACCTTAATAAAGGGTACTTTCACTAGTCAGGGATATTTCACATAGATCATTGTAACTTCTCCTCGCATCTTCGCTAGCCAATATTGTGGGGACTTCATCTCCCCCACAGGGTTGGTTTCTGGAAGGCCCCTAATCCCATTGGTTTGCTTGTTATTAGCCTAGTTTTGATTAGGGGTGTTCTCTTTGAGTCCAAGTCTAGGTTGTACTTAGGTTGAATAGTGTTTTGATTTTAATATAATATATTCACTATGGCTGAACTAATGTGCCAATCCCATTGGTTACAAGGAATTGCGCCTATTATGGAGGTGGAACTGCCTCTAAAGTGACGCGACATAAGTGATAATGAATTCAAAGGATATTATCTTTGGTTTGGTTGAAGTGGAGGTGGTAGACGAACATCCTCCACCAAATTTTAACCCGCCTTTGACTGAGCCAGAAGTCCCTATACTTGTCATAGTAAGAGAGACTCTTAGTGAGCCCTTTTCTTTGTTTAGTCATCCTCCCACCATGTAAGGTACGAGTGTTTCATCTAGTGTAGATGAGGCTACAAGCCCATCCTCAAGTGAGATAGGGGGAAACTCCCTAGGGAGCATTCCAATGATGTCCACATTACCACTCCTTAGCTCCATTAGATATATACCATCCATGACATTTTCTATAGGTCCCTCAATAAGGGGGACATCGATTATGTCGTGATTTCCATTCATTAGTTTACCCAACATTTATACACCCATCCCGTCTAGACCAATTCTGACCTTTGGATATTCTTCCAATGTGGGGGCGAGCTTTGGTTTTAGTGTGGGGGGTGGAATTCCTTCCACCTCCACCATTCCAATGAGCAACCCAATATCGTCAGGAACTAGTTCACCTTTCATGTGGAATTTGTCTAGTTGTTTTTGGGCTATCCTTGGTCAGGACAGGGGCAACAATACTTCAGGAGGTTTTAAATTTCCATGGGTTAGTACACTTTTCGCTGGGGGCACATCCCTTGGGGGAAATTTTTCACCTTGGAGAGGTTTTCATTTTTTTAACACATCAGGTCCCGGGGGTTTCTTCCCAGGGACTAATTTCTGGAAAAAAAAATCTGGAGGGTCCATATTTACCCCTGGGGGCAACCCCTCTGGTGGAATATTTGATTCTGGGAGTAGTCATGCTCCTAGAGGTGCCACCAACCCAGTGGGTACTCACTTTTCATGAACTTCCCAACCCTCCAGTAGTAAAAACATAGGGGGACCACAAGGTCCATCTGGGACAACAAAGACTTCACCTCCCTCCCAAAATTCATTTTCAACGTTGCTTTTCCTTGAAACATTAGATTTACCAGATTTGTCACGGTTAACAAATGACCTTATTTTTCATGTTGCCATCATATATTCTGAAATTTGACAGAAATCCAGGAGAAGACCCCTCCACACTCATCATGACATACCACTTATGGTGTTCATCTGACTCATTGATGGATGATGGTGTGAGGTTGTGTCTTTTCCAGAGATCCCCGAATGGAGTTGCCGCTAAATGGTATATCAAATTAAAAGGAGTCTCCTTTAAAAGCTTCAATGATATGGAAATGAAATTTTAATCCATTATTAGTTTCCTATTTTGTATGAGATAGGAACTTATCTCTTGATTTCATTGTGTCAAGATAATTCCATGCATATTTTCGATCATATACATGAGTAGTGACAAAGACGTAGGATGATTAAGACTCATATTCCGGACACACTCGTTATGGAGTGGTTCACAAAGTCCCTCCTACCACCTATTTATAAATATGTAGCTATGACCAGGGAGACCATCGAGGATCACAACATTTTGCATGCCCAACGCTTGGACTTGATATATTCTTAGTTGGGTACACTTTATGACATTATCCCTAATGCTCCTAGGACATCGACAAATCCAAGAGAAAAAATCCCAAGACCCCATGTTGATAGTGTGGTAAGTTCTATTTCACCTTCCTCTATGAACCAGTTAGCTAATTAGATAGGTCAAATTTCCATTAATTCACGCCCGTTAGCTTCCTATACTAGTGCTCAAACTGTTGCGGTCTCTACTTAAACCTATGAGGTCAATTCAATGTAGTCCACGCAACTAATGAATCCTCAACAACTTGGAGGAAAGAAAAGGAGGAACAAGAAAAATAATTCCAACAATGAGAAAGGGACCGCCTCTACCCAAAACACTCAGTCGAAAGACACTAAGGAAAAGAAGAAGAGTTGATTTCCCTACACAATTTGTGGGGAAGACCACCCTACTCACCAATGTTCTCGAAAGGATGAAGTTCATATATTTTTGGCACAACAACAGGACTCCCAACATCCTATTGTCTTAAACCATTCTTTCCCTCCACAACCACAAAACATGGTTTCCACAAATCCTACCCCTCCGCAAGGGTGAATAGAAGGTACCCCTCACCATGAGGGGTCTTCCTCGAATTATTCCATTTTTATGTGAGACAAAATGATCAATTTTCATACTAGGGCCAAAAAATATGACATTCCTTACCCTTCCCATGTTGTGCTAGAAGCAACATATTCTTCCCAACCTAGTGGCCCTCTTCATCTTGAGAAGCCATATTTTGACACATCACTTCTCCCCCTGAAGGAAATTCTTCAATTCATGATGCATAATACAAACATAAAGGCCACCCACAACTACAATATTGTGGAATACTTATCCCAGGAACCATGTGCCATGTCTTCGCTTGAAGTTCTCCAAAGCTTCCCAATACAGCAAAAATCCTTGCTATTTTCCATAGGAGGGGTTGATCCCTCAGAGTCGAGCTTGATAAAATTTGATTCATCTCAAGTTACTCATAGGATCTCCCATCAAGTATCCTTCCAGATGAAAGTGTGAATGATGGGAAAAAACATCTTCCAAATAGTAGTTGATGAAGAAGCCTCAACTTGTATCATGTCTATTTCTTGCTGGAAATCCATTGGCTTCCCTAAGATGAACATGTCTGCAACACTATTGAGGGAATTCGAAGGACACATGTTCCAACCCCATGGAATAATCATAGCCTTGCCCATCGAGTTAGCTGGTAAGACGATCTTTGTTTATGTGGAGGTTTTTGATGCACCTCTTGAGTACAATCTGTTAGTCGGGCATACTTGGTTCTATGAGATGATTGTAATTGTCTCGTTGGTCTTTAGGTATTACGCTTCCCTTATCAAGGGAAAATAGTGACGATATATCATCTTGCATTTTGTACCCAAGACCTTGGATCCAATATAGGGTCTAATGTACCCTTTGTCTGTGATACAATATTTTTTCAATGTCGGTGCGTGGATGTTAAAATATCTTTCTCTGATGGAAATATTTCCCCTTCCCCCACCATCTCTTACTGCAAACATCTCTCCTATGAACACGATTTCATCATCTACAAGTGGATCCCTCGACTATGTTTATCCTTGGGTGGTACCTCATTTTGATGATTTTGAATCACCTGGAGCATCCATGCAGCTCACCACGGTTAAGATTGTCGATCTGACGATGCCATCAACTTTCACTAATACTGGTCAACAACTCCATACTCATATGGAGTGTGATCAGCCTACTCTGCTTGTATGTGTTGTTGACTCTCTGTGTTCACATGATATCCTACATTTTTGGTTTCCTTCGGAAGAGACCATCTTGGAAGTCATGGATTCCATAGAAAAACCAAAGGATGAGGTGATGCATTAATCATCTTGTCTTGATTCAGAACTGATGAGAGTTAACATGATGTGTCTTGATCTGAGACTGGGGTTATTGGTTGGGACATCTATTAGACCTCCCAGTATTGACCCTTTTCTTCCTCGGATATCATTTTCATAACTTGCCACCAAATTCTATGCGACCCCTTCCATTGAAAATTCATGTTTTGTACTTCCTTCATGTCTTGATGGATCCCATCAAGGAGCTTCCCTAGCTCGTGAGACTACTCGCAATGAGTATCTTCATATGAAAAAATTCATTCCTATGTGGCATGTCCCTTGCATGGTAAGCCATATGATGCCAACATCAACTCATGAGTTCATTTATTATGAAAACGATCATTGGCCTCAGCCTAGCCATGGGATCTACTTAGCATAAAGCATCAATATGTGTAGCGCCTTGTACATAGGTGTGGGGTGTGAGTGATTTTGCTTTTCATATTATCAGTTAAATTTATTATTAAATATTTATGATATTTAATCTATGAATCTGGGTTGGTAATCTTAGAGGCATTGTCACTATATGTGAAGGAATCAATTTCATAGCATGCTAATCCTAGAATTTCTTTAACCGAGGAAAGCAACTAAAAATTGAAAACTCAGAAACTAGTTTAACTGATCTTCTCTTTACTTCAAGATGTCATAATTCTCTTAGGTAGAAAACAAGTCTACAAAGTGAAATATATTTCCTTCAAAGACAAAGAAAACCTTTGTAGCAGTACTCCGTTGAACTATGATGATAATTATGAAGGTTAAAGAAGACAAATTGTCACACATGCATACAAAAAATAAATGACCAATAAACCTATCATTTACACTCTTTCTAACTGCAATAACTCAATGGTAGAAATTCAGGTCATAAGGTGAAAGTATTCCACAACAAATTGAGAGAATCCTTATAACAATACTCTGTAGCTATTGTAGTTTTTTTGAAATTGCAAATGAGTTTTTATCACAGCACAAAAGACAAAAAATAACTTCTAATTCTTTGGTTTGACAAATCATTCATACCCTCACTGGTCAATAATTATGCCACAAAGGGAATGTTTGTCACTATAAAAAGTAACATCTTAACAACAATACTCCATTGGGAAAATGAATTTTATGAATCAGATGGAAATAAAAGAAAGGAACAACAACTCATAAATTTAAACTAAAATGACAATTCTTGAAAGAAATAAAACATGGAATAATTACCACACAAAAATGCAAGAAATTGATCTCGTGTACAACTATAAACAACTTACACATATATTGATGAAAGGGGCCCCTCCTAACTCAGAGTATGCACAGTAGAAAAATGCCTTTTAAGTAAGAGAACTCAACAACACTTGTATTTAATTAAAACATATTTTTACATAGAAAATTTCTTCCCCTTGTTTGCTTCAGATCTGATATATATGTACAAATGTAAACCAACAATATGATACTAAAATCATTCTTTCTGATCTTAATGATTTCCTAACTATGCTGGCTAGAGTTCCGGATGAGTGATTTCCTTGAAGAAATCGTGAAAAATTGGGTTATGCATATTTTCTGTTGATTTTTCTAAATAGAGCACTCCTTTGAGCCACGTTGACCAATGGGGTTTTGACCTCTTCTGTGGGCCCAAAAGATCATGAAACATGGGATGAAGACCAAAAGAAAACTCTAAGTGTCCATTTATGCTGATTCATTTTTCATATATTCCAAGCTTGGAGAGATTACGAGAAATAAATATTTCTCGTAAAATAATTCAGAAAATTCAAAATTTAGCATTATTTTGAATGTTAAATAGAAAATTAAACTAAATTAAATAAATACCTCTATCAATCCTTTTATTGGGTTACGGTATTAAAAAATGATGCGACAATGTTGTAAATGGTGGAAAATTGGAAAAAAGATAAGAAGATGGTTTTTAGCTGACAAAACAAGAACCCAACATTCTCCCCTAAAATCAAAGTTTTACATGACCCTTATGCAAACAAAAAGTTCAAAATTGTGCTTCCCTTTTCTCTCAAATGTGTTCAACAACTTCTAGAAAGAGGTTGACATTAGATGTAGAGGCTCCCTTCTTCTTTTTCTTTATCTCTTTCTCTACATTTTTAATTTCTTTGTCCTATACTTGTGTTCTCATCTGCTTCCTTAACTGATATCTTTTTGCTAGTTGTCCTGGATCGTCAATCGTTTGTGGTGCATTTTTCTCTTCCTTGAGCCTCATTAGTTCTTCTTTTAATTGATCATTCTCTTCACATGCTTCCCTTGTATTTTGTCTCATAATTTCATTTGCATCCTTGATATACATATTTAACACTGTTAAATCCTCAATTTCATTCTTCAACTTATTCCTTTATTTTTGTTTTTCAATATGGCCTTTAACAACTATCCAATTGGTTTATCAGATGATTCTTTCTCCATTTCTTGATTGTCAACTTTTGAGGATATATTTTTGACGAAAAAGGTCTCTCTTTCCAAACTGTCAATGTATTCATATTGCTTCTATTGTGTAAAAACCCTAATTAATTCTTTAATTATCATAAATGATAAAAATTAGTTTAATGAATTATTAAAATAGATTTTGTGGGGACTTTATTATAATATAGATATTCCTAGTAGTTGAGCCAATTAATGGGAGGGATAAGGTGGTTGAGGGATTAATGAGGGGTAAGGCGGTTGGAGAAAGGATTTTTGAAAGGAAGGAAGATAAGGGAGATGGGAGGACTCAGGAAGGGGATCCTTTTTGGTTTGGGTGAAATTTTTGGTTGATGGAAGGGAAGAAAATTTGGAGAGGAAGAAGGAGGAGGGCAGGAAACAGTTTATGGTTGCAAATTTTTTTCTTAAGGACTCACACAGGGTTACCGTGGTTGCTGGAAATTTTGGGCTCAGGGGCCAGGAAACCGTAAGGAATCCTAGGGCTAGGGAGTCAAAGAGGTTGTTCCTAGCTAAATGAGAGGTTACTCGGCTTGGGTAGGTTTCATCAGTTTGGGCATGTTTAACATCAGGTTGAGGTAAATACATCATGCTCATTATTCTTTTGTTTATTATTATCCTATTCATTATGCTCATTATGTTGTCGTTCATTATTATGATGTTCATTATGCTCATTATGTTGTTGTTCATTATTATACTGTTGAACATTATTATTATGGGACAAAAAATAAAGAAGTAAATTAGAATGAATTTTTGTATATATATATATATATATATATTATGAGGCTATGTATGCACAGGTCTTAGACATGGTATCAGAGCCAAGTTTTTAAACTTGTACCAGGGCCTACCCACCTACCCACCTGTAAGAATGAAGGTTTAGGAATGTTGTTCCAGCAACAACCCAGAAATTTAAACAACCCTTAAATAGTTATATCGAAACCCTTTCCAACAAATTAGAAATGCAGCCCTGAAACCCTCTAACCACAACTATTAAATAACTAGAAATAACCATGAAATGTTTATGAACATTTCATGAACTTGTTCACCTGTACAAGTGAAAACTTTGAAAGGGGATATATAAACATAAATAATTAGATATATAGATAATCTATATATGGAAAATATATAGGAATTAAAAAAAGGGGGATACAAAGTGACTGTAAGGAAGAGGCAATAAATACTACTTATTGTACTTATTGGTTCCTTGTTGTTACTGTTAAATTTTTGGTCTTATTAAACAATACTATCTTAATCTTACACTTGGTTTTTTGCAGTGACTGTTAAGATCATGAATAATAGCCAAAACCACAAGAAAACCAACCAAAACCATAAGAATGACCCAGTTTAAGCAACATATGAGAATTACAATAAATAAAGAAAAAAAATTATCATATAAACATTAACTAAGAATGACCTAGTATGAGCAACCTGTGAGAATTACAATAAATAATAATAATAAAAAAATTATCATATAAACACTAACTATAAAGAGAATTGGACCTGAAGTTGAAGAAAAAAAAATGTTTATGTTGTTCTTCCCAAAATCACAAAAAAAATAATAGCCATAAAAATATATTAGAAATTCCCTTTGTGAGATGATTCCATCATGCTATTATGTTTCTCTTTCAAAAAAACAAGCTATTCTATATGCGTCATTCATCATCTGAAGAAGTTGTATCTTCATATTTTGAAGAATTGGTATCTTTATCATTTGAAGAAGTTGTATCTTCATATGTTGAAGAATTGGTATCTTCATCTTCTGAAGAAGTCATATCTTCATCTTCTGAAGAGGCCAGGCATCTCTTGCACCCATCCCCATGATTTGATGTTGTTATAACTATGGTAGCTTGTCCAAAAGATCTGTTCAAACCAAAAATTTTCTTTAAAAAGATCTGCTCATGGCTATATTTAGAGCATATTGGTAGAGTAAGCATCATTGTTTGCAGAGAAGGATCATTTCTTAGAAGGCAACCAAGCACAACAATTTCCTCCTCGTCCAACCCTGAAACCCTTATACACACCTTCTTGAGGTCTGTCATTAGTGGAAGGGTTAGGCTTCTTGCCACCGGACTTGCTACCTGTTTTGACATGGAAATTTTGCCTCATAAATCTCCTCATATAAAAAACTAAGCTTCTCAAAACATTTAACTGAAAAGATAAAAGGAATTTACGAACCTCAATGGATTTAATTTCTTTGGAGAGCTCTTTGAGATTGGAAAAATGGCCAAGAACGGTGAGATAAGCCACATGAGTACTCAACCATTGGAGCGACGGAGCACCCAAGATGAAAGAGGTTCTATTGTCTCCCTTGTTGGTCACCATCGGTGGCAGCGACATGCTCAGAGACCGTGGTCTTGATTACTGTGAGTCATTGAAGAAATGAGGTAAGAGCATGGAGGTTATGGTGTTGGAGGAAGAATGGAACAATTTCTATGCTTTGAAACCCCATTTTTACTCTTCTCCAGGTTCGAATCGCGGTGTTTTCCTCTGCAAAAACCTTTCAATGGAAGTCACCGCCACTGCCACAAGTCACCAAATCCATGAAACATACAAAGTCAAGCACAAGTGCCAATATTGTCTCTTGACATGTCTCATACTTCCACAAGTCACCAAACTCACCGCCACCACCACTGTAACATCTCGCTCTTGCACGCACTGAGAAAAATTGTTCTTTGAGGACACTTGCTTGCGAGTGATCTGGTTTATTATACTATTGGGAGTTGATTATGATTATGAGGCGTTATGAATTGATGACATGTTATTTGTTGTATTGACATAGACAGGTGCTATTGACTCGGTCTTCCTGAGTGTGAAGGATTTTGGACCTCGAGGATGAAGAGGCATCGATGAAACCCTTGGACTCTATATCGAGTTAGGGAATGGACTATTGGGATTTTATTGTTGTATATATGACATTTGTGCATCTAATTAGATGATATGATTATGGATATATATTTCTGACATGATTCGTTGATGATGCAGGCTGACGATAGCTTGTCGACTAGACTCACATGTGGATTAGAGGGGTCATGCACGACTACCAGAGATGTTGAGGGAGAGGTGTGGACAACAACCCTGCCACATCCTACTAGTACTCTCGTTGTGGCTCTAACTGTAGGTTAACGATTACCTATTTCGAGAAGACCCACGATGTTGTGCGGGCTGACTGTGACAGTCACTCACGATGATTCTAAGGGGCACGTAATAAGGCATAAGATTTATTCCTTAGAGGCCCTTAGTCTCCCACAAGATCACCTGGCAGAGTATTAACTCCAGGGTTTTTAGATGTCTACCAAGTCAGTCAAGAGGCGAGTGGCACCCTTGGAGCATGTAGTGCATCTTGAAGGGCACATCGCACAAGGGAAACATAATGAGGCGAGTGGCACCCTTGGAGCACCTAGTGCATCCTGAAGGGCACGTCGCATTGTTAATTAATAAATGGATGAACCTAGATGGCCTTAGGAAGAATAATGTGATAAGAAAAATTTAAAACATTTTCCCTAATAAAATGTCGCCCAGCCTTGAAAATTAAAATCTAGGTCTAGGTGAAACTTGCGGTAAAAGAAAATATTTGTATAAAAATAAAAATAAAAATAAAAATAAAAATAAATAAATAATAATGATAATCATCATTAATCATGGATGAGAAGGGGGTAAGTAATTCTTTTAATATATAAAAATATTTTCGGCGATAAAATTTAAAAAGGGGAAATAATTGTTTTGTCACATATGCTAATTAAAAAATTATTAATTAAAAAGGAAAAAGGGAAAAAGTTAATTTTCTACACCTGCAAATTTGAATTTTAAAGGAAAAGGGAAAGAGGGAAATTTAAAAGAATTAGGAAACTAGTAAAAAGCGGGAAACATAAAAAGAAAAGGGAAACACAAGGAAAAAGCAGAAAGTCTAACTTAGTAAGGTATCTAGCATTTAAGAACTTTCTAAATTAAACTCAACTAGTAAATTAGTAAGGGGGAAAGTCATTAAAACTTGTAAGGGGATATGGGGACACCTAGGAGCGATTCTAGGAGTGTTTTTAGGTGGGTGATTGAAATAGGAGTAACTAATTAATTAATGAAATTAATTTATGGTGCAATGAACGTGATGGGTGACACATGTACGGGGAGGATTATTATGAATTAAATTATTGAACAATAAATTAAAAGGGATTTTGGGAAAGTAATTGACTTAGAAAATCTATATAAAGGAGGGAAGAGGAGGATGATTGATCTCTTCTATGATGCGTAACGTTACACTACATAATTTTAGACTTGACTGACTTAGCTTGTGGGATTTGGGATACCCAGCTCGGTGAGGAGTGGTAGCTCAACCTTGCGAGGCGAGCTGGGAGATAGCTTATTCTCTGGTTAATGTGCATGGCCCCTTTGCAGATCGAGGGGCTAAGGGGGAAGAAGAGTACCCCTAGTGTTGGCTGGGAGGTACCGGTGAAGTCTCATTGGTTGGCAAGGGGGAGCTTCACGGAGCGCGTGGGACAACAAACTCAGAGTGGTGACTTGGGCTACAATACACTTTCTTTATTCTACATGGTAGATTATTAGTATACTTTACGCTTTTAGTTATGTATTTTAACTAGGTAAAGAAAATGATTGACCTAGAATTTTAATTGATAACTGAATTTCCCCCCATAGCCCTAAGGTCATTTTTTATTGATTTCCTTGGCTTTTGATTCCCTGCATGTTGTGACCGTCCTATGGTTTTATTGATTTATGATAAGTTTGTGCTTCGTAATTCTCCCTTGTCCCTAGCTCATTAGTCCTCACCTGGGCAGTCGGCCAGGAACCGGATCGACAGTCGTCACTTCGGTGTTAATGGACCTATAGATCCAATATCCCTTCCTTTATGTGTGAAGATGATGAGTGAAGAATGTTCCTGCCAGTCGTCTACCCTTGTTGATTGTTCTTGTTGACTATGGGCATTGCCTTCTGGTGATTGAGTACCTTTGCGTCTGATTTCCTAAACTCCAAAAACCCTTGCGTCTCCTTAAAGGATTACCCCTGTTTTTCCTTGATTAACAGCCTCTTATTTGAAGGCCCGATCTCTACGTTTTTTATCTTGACTGCATTGCATTGCCGGAAAAATATTGCTCTGCGTTTGGTATCTTGAATGTGTTTCCTTGCTGGACCTTCTCTGCATTTTTTTTTACCTCTGCACTCTAACATTTGAAGACAATTGAGACTGCATTTTTCACCACTAGTTAAGACAACGATTTTGCCATTACTAGACTACAATCGTTGCTTGATTAAGACTACTTTTCGTTTTGTTTGCCTGGCAATTTTTCCACTTCATAGGTTGCATTTCATTTGATTTAGGGGCGAAATTTTTCCCGACGAATATATATTTCTGGTCAAATTTTGTTTAGATTTCCAGGTGCTTGACAAGCTACACGCTTTTCATTTTGACCACCAGTGTTTAATGGATTAAAATGAATTATACTTCTAGTCCTTAGATGGTGTTTTTATAGAGAAATAAACTGAGCAAATTAATTTATTGAATGTAATAATCTCAATGAATTTTGAATGTTTATTTATTTATTTTCTTTGACAACAATTGTTTTAACAACACTGTTGTGGACAACTAAGTAGTCTAGTTAAGTTACCTTTAATACAAAGAGATTATACCTTGAGATCGCAAATCGACACCCATAATTGCCTGGTGATTTTTCCTTTAAAAAAAAAATTGCATTGGGTACCCTTACTGTTTGGCTCTTTCCCATTTTGAAGACTACATCTTCATTATAATTCGTGGGCGAGTGTACCTGACAAAATTTCCCTTGGTTATGTCTGCAATTGCCCATTTATTTCTTGGCAATTTGCTTTATAGATGACTGCGTGTTTGTTGTTTAAAGACTACTATTTTGCCTTTAAAGATGACTGTGTGTTTGCGGTTTATAGACTATGATTTTGCCTTTATAGATGACTGTGTATTTTCTATTTTGAAGACTACAATTTTGCCTTAAATATGACTGTGTGTTTGCTATTTAAAGACTATGATTTTTCCCTTAAAGATGACTGCATGTTTTCTGTTTAAAGACTATGATTTTGCCTTTAAAGATGACTGCGTGTTTGTTGTTTTAAAGACTACAATTTTGCCTTTAAAGATGACCACAAGTTTTTTGTTTAAAGACTACGATTTATCCTTTAAGATGACTGTGTGTTTGTTGTTGTAAGGACTATGATTTTACCTTTAATAAGACTGTGAGTTTGCCTTATTTAGACCTCTATTTACTAAGTTGTCAGCGAACACACATAGCCAACTTGATAGTGATTTTTAATGGATCGGCAATTCACCAGTCATTTCCTTAGTAGTTACAACATTTAGTCAACTGACAATGATTGATGCATTAACCTTCATGTCTGGGTTTATAGTTTAACTCCTGTTAATTTTGTTGTTTTATAAATGTTAATCATGGCAATTAAACATAACTACATTGATGGTTTAACAGATACATTGATTAGGCATAGCTTTTTTAATGCAACATTTATTTTATTTAGCAGCATAGCTTTTACATGAGATATTAAGGCTAGTATGCAATCGAGATATATAATATCTTTGGTGGCAGAGATTTAGTGTTTAATGGGAGAGAGGCAATAAATAATTACCTCAACTAACTTATTCTTGGAGTGATTAGAACTTGAGGAAATTAAAGGTTGTTTGTTGTTCAAGGGAAATTTTAACACCCCTTTTTACTAATAAAATCCATACCAGTTGTTGCGGACGTTTATCATAATAGGATTCCTTGTTAGACAAGTCATAAGGTTGAGTTATAGAATGGTTGGTTACAATAACTTACCCTTCACGCCTAGGCCTCTTGCTTAACGTTTAAGACTTCTTGGTCGTTGTCGTGTCACTTAATGGATTGCGCTTTTGTTGAGCGATGTCTTCGTGCATCTTGTCGACCCGTTGCTTGGGGGCGTAGGCTTAGTCTTCCTATCAGTTATTTCGGCCCTTAGCACATCGGATTTCTCTTGAGACCCTTGTCCAGATAGGTTATGTCGTGCCATGGTTATCATCGCACCTATCGCCTGGGGACAACATGATTCCTGACGAGCAGATCATGGCGTGCCCTATTGGATAGAGGTTAATGATAACTTGGTCGAAGTCTATGATACCCATTGTGGGCATTATTTTTTGTAGTTTTTTTTGGCACCTAGGTTGTGATGCCTTCATGCGTTGGGTTCGCGCGCCTTGATATTCTTGTCCTTGGTCACCAAGACCATTATGTAGGGAGGGGGTGTTTTCCCTTAGCTTGTAGGTCAAGTCATGTTGCATCGGGTGAGTAGTCATTTTTCCTTGTTGTTTTATGCATGTTTCACCTCGTTACCCTTGTGCAAGTGTGTGGAGTCGTAGTTGTTGGTTGCCTGGACTGTGTGCTTGTGTTCATTGTCAGTTGTGTGGTTAAAATGTTGTCTTCGTCGCCTTCTTTCCTAAAAAAAATAAAAAAATTTCACTTTTTCTTCACTTGTATTCATATTGAAAGGGTTACTACATATGGTATCAGAGCAGGTTCAACCCGCAACTTGGGATCACTACGGATTTTGTTGATATGATATTGATTATAATGTTTCTAATTATTTTGAATTGCATTTGTGCAGGTAAACATGGTTAGAGGACGTCGCGGAGGCAGACGCTGGGGTGCTAGGGGAGGAGGTGCAATGCCTCCAGCAGCATCCACGCTTGAGGGGTCCAACCCCCAAGGAGATGAACAAGTTGTCAGGAAGGATAAGATAGTGGTGGGTGACGTGGTTGGGATGATGAGGTCTTTCCAGTGGATGTCTGAGGCACTGATCAGCTGTTTGGACAGAGAGAAGGTCAGGGCATTGGCACCCCCTGAGGGTCCACCACATGCTCTGGCAGGTACTGGTAGCATCCACCATGAACTCGAGAAGGGAAAATTTCCCAAGTTCTTTGGTTCCCCGGACGATGCAGCCGCCGAGGCATGGTTGGAGAATATGGTGATGTGCTTTTCACTTCGTGACTATACCTCCAACATGAAGGTATGCATGGTGGTATTTCAACTGAAGGGGAGCACTCTTCTATGGTGGAAGACACTCTTGCCGCAGCTGAACATGACTGTCGAAGACGTGTCATGGGAACTGTTCAAGGAACAGTTCCAAGAGAGGTACCTATTAGAGGAATTCATTGAGCGTCAACTCAACAATTTCAATTCCTTACGACAGGGCAACCATACGGTGCCCGAGTAAGAGGCCCATTTTATGGAGCTGCTTCATTATACTCTGCATCTTAATACTGAGAAACTTAAGGTCAACAGGTTCTTGTTCGTCCTTAATGGCAGCATACGTGCAAAGGTTAGGATTTTGATGCCTCAGAACTTGCATGATGTCGTCCAGAAGGCCCTCATAGCAGAGGAGGAGCTTGTGAGCAGGGGTCAGAGCAGGACTCCAATGAGACTGGTAGGGCAGGTGCCATCTGGTGCATAGTAGCATCAAACACCATCTAGACATATGCCTGGATATCGTGGCTTCCATAGAGGACCCAATTTCACTACACCTCGGAGACTGGTGCCTCAGTAGCGGACACCTTATTAGGGACCACAACATCAACAACAACGTCGACCGCAACAACAAGAGTTTAGGCCTATTCAGTAGAATAGACCAGGATTCTAGTCTGGTGGGCTGTCATCTTCTACTTCGGGTACCAGGAGTACTGGACAGAAGAAGGGGTGTTGGACGTGTGGGGAGCCACACTACCAACACGACTGCCCAATGGAGAGGACTAGAGCGTCTGGATCAGTCGGACCCACTACCGTGGGAGATTGGGGAAAATCCCATCAGATTCATGCGGTGGTGAATAACCACTAGGAAGAGCACCAATCGACTGTTCTCGAGACATCAGGTACCATCGTTGACCAGACACTTAGTATTTTGATATATCCTGGTGCTACTGAGAGTTTCATTTCTGGTGTGGCGCTAAAAAGGATTAAGCTAAAGGAAGTCGAACGGGATGAGTTTAACATCATAAAGATGGCTTCGGGAGATAAACAAAGGTTTGCAGGAAAGGTTACGGGTTGTACCCTTAACCTGGGAGAGTTTGTCACCAGGGCCAACCTATACGTCATGATCTTAGGATCTTATGACGTCGTTATTTGTATGGACTGGTCGGAATCGCATGAGGCAATACTCAACTATAATATGAAACGATTGAGATTGGTCATTGATGAGGAACAGAGACGCATGATTGTAGGTTGGAACCAGGGATTTTCCCTGAGGTTTATCTCTTCCTTGCAGTTACGGAAGATCATGCGCAAGTGATGTAACATTTATGCGATCCTTGTGTTAAATGAGAAGGGAGTAGCGGAAGGTCTAGAACACCTTTCGGTGGTGAGAGATTTAATATGTCTTTCCAAAGGAGTTACCTGGGATGCCACCAGAGAGGGATTTGGAGTTTACCATAGACCTAAAACTAGGGACTAAACCGATAGCAAGAACGCCTTATCGGATGTCGACCCCGTAGGTACAAGAGTTGAGAATGCAACTGAAGGAGTTGCTAGACCTGGGACTGATACGTCCAAGTGTGTCACCATGGGGTGCGCTTGTTATTTTCATACGAAAGAAGGATGGGTCATGGAGGCTCTGCATTGAATATCGTCAATTGAACAAGGCAACGATCAAGAATCAATATCCGTTGTCGATGATTGATGACATGTTCGATCAGATGAAGGGTGCGACGATGTTCTCAAAGATTGAATTGTGATCAGGGTATCACCAGTTATGGATCAAGGAGGATGACATCCCTAAGACCACCTTTAAGACAAGGTTTGGTCATTACGAGTTTATTGTTTTACCGTTTGGACTGACAAACGCCCTAGGGGTATTTATGAGTTTGATGAATGGGGTGTTCCATGAGTACTTGGACAATTTCGTCCAAGTATTCATTGACGATATTTTGATTTATTCTCGGATGATAGAGGAGCATGACGATCACTTACGCTTGGTACTATAGTGTCTGCGAGAGAAACAATTGTATGGGAAGTTGTCCAAATGCTTGTTTTATCAATAGAGGATTCAGTACTTAGGGAATGTCATCTCCGACGAAGGTATCTCCATGGATCCAGCAAAGGTTGTGGCCATTATGGAATGGCCTGCACTGACGAATGTCCTGGAAGTGCATAACTTCATGGGTTTAGTAGGATACTATCAACGATTCGTCGAGGGATTTTTGAAGATAGTAAATCTGATCACAGGATTGTAGAAAAAGAACAAGAAGTTTGTTTGGACCGAGAAATGTGCAGAATCATTTTGGAGGCTAAAATAGATGTTGACAACAACACCGATACTAAAGGTCCCTGACATGGACACAGAATTCTTGGTATGCACTGATGCATCCAAGGAAGGCTTAGGCAGAGTCTTGATGCAAGACGGTCGAGTGATTGCTTACATTTTGAGGAAAATAAGAAGGCATGACCAGAATTGTGCGACACACGAATTGGAGTTGTTAGCCATTGTATATGCCTTGAAGGTTTGGAGACACTACCTAGTTGGATGAAAATTTGAACTAAAGATAGACCACTGTGGACTACAACACATATTTACGCAAAGTAACCTGAACGCGCGACAACGACATTGGTTGGAACTGCTTAGCGAGTATGACTTCAAGATTTCTTACATAAAAGGAACAGTGAATTGAGTGGCAGATGCATGGAGTAGGAGACCACACATATTTTCGGTGCTTCCTCTTCAAACGAATCTACGTGAAAATATTATAACCTTACAGCATGATGATGACTGGTACAAATAGGTCGAGGATTTTATCGGACAAAACACAATGATGGTACCAAGATTTGAAGGATTTACATTTGATGGCGATGGATTATTGAGGTTTAAAAATCAGATTTACGTACCACCAAACGATGAGTTGAGGATATTGATCCTAAACGAGGCTCATAAAGCAGTATACATGGCTCACCCAGGAGTCATGAAGATGAGGGAGGACCTTAAACCCTTATTCTTCTGGAAAGGAATGAAGGCAAACATAGTCAACTATGTGGCCCAAAGTCTATAATGTCAGTAGGTAAAGGATGAACATAGACATCCAACAGAATTACTATAGCCACACTCTATTCCAAAATTGAAATGGGAGGTTATTTTGATGGATTTTATTGTTGGATTGCAACTGACGAAAAGGAGACACGACTCGATTTTTGTAGTAGTTGACACTTTGAAGAAGAGTGCTCATTTTATTCCTATGCATATGACATATCAGGCACCTGACATAGCTCAATTTTTCATCAACGACATTGTGAAGTTGCATGGTGCTCCTAAGAGGATTATATCCAATCGAGGATCGGTGTTTATTGGACGATTTTGGACTAGTTTCCAAGAGGCCTTGGGAACCCAACTTAATTTTAGTACTGCGTATCACCTGGATACTGACGGGTAGACCGAACGAATGAACCAAACCTTGGAGGACATGTTGCTCATGTACGTGATGGACCAACAAAACCATTGGGAAGAATTCTTGCCACTCGTAGAATTCACTTATAACAATAGTTACCAAAGCACCATTAAGATGGCGCCTTTCGAGTTTATTTACGGGAAACCATGTTATATGCCTTTGAGTTTGGATCGACTTGAGGATAGGGTCCTGGTGGGACCAGAAGAATCCAAGAAATGGAAGAGAAAATGAAAACATTAATACAAAGGATTAAGGAAGTGCAGGATCGACAAAAGAGTTATGTCGATGCGCATTGTGTCAACCGTAGTTACGAAGTTGGCGATCAAGTCTTCTTGTGTGTAAAACCTCATAAGAGTTATATCAAGTTTGGAAAGGGTGCTAAAATATCCCCTAGGTTCATGGGACCCTTCGATATTTTGGAGAGGAAGGGGCCCGTGGCCTATCGACTAGCCTTGCCTGACTCCTTGAGGCGTATGCACGATGTTTTTCACGTATCTGTTTTGAGACATTATATTAGTGATCCTACACATGTTATTGACATGAGTTCCTTGCAGGTATCAGATGAGGGGGTTCATCCTGGATCATCACATTCGACAACTACAATGTCGAATAATAGATCAGGTCAAGGTACAGTGGGACAACTACAGTCTGCACTCGAGGACTTGGGAGGACCCATATGATATGCGCTAGCAGTTTCCATTTTTGTTTGATAGATAGACTTATGATACTATGATATACATTATTTTGGCACTTGTATACTGTGAAACTTCGAGACGAATTTTAGACCAAGAGGGGGTGTATGTAACATCCCACTCTTACGCACACTCAAAAAACTTATTCTTTGAGGACACTTGCTTGCAAGTGATCCAGTTTATTATACTATTGGGAATTGATTATGATTATGAGGCGTTATGAATTGATGACATGTTATTTGTTGTATTGACATAGACATGTGCTATTAACTCAGTCTTCCTGAGTGTGCAAGATTTTGGACCTCGAGGATGCAGAGGCATCGATGAAACCCTTGGACTCTGGATCGAGTCAGGGGGTGGACTATTGTGATTTGATTGTTGTATATATGACATTTGCGCATCTAATTAGATGATATGATTATGAATATATATTTCTGACATGAGTCGTTGATGATGCAGGACAATGATAGCTTTCTGACCAGACTCACATGTGGAGTAGAGGAGTCATGCACGACTACCAGAGACGTTGAGGGAGAGGTGTGGAAAGAAACCCTACCACAACCTACTAGCACTCCCATCGTGGCTCGAACTGTAGGTTAACAATTACCTAGTTCGAGAACACCCACGATGTCATGGGGACCAACTATGACAGTCGCTCATGATACTTCTAAGGGGCTCGCAATAAGGCAGAGGCTTTATTCCTTAGAGGCCCTTAGTCTCCCACAAGATCACCTGGTGGAGTATTCACTCCAAGGGTTTTATATGTCTACCAAGTTAGTCAAGAGGCAAGTGGCACCCTTGGAGAACATAGTGTGTCCTGAAAGTCATGTCATGCAAGGGAAACAAAATGAGGCGAGTGGCACCCTTGGAGCACCTAGTGCGTCCTGAAGGGCACATCGCATTGTTAATTAATAAATGGATGAACCTAGATGGCCTTATAAAGAATAACGTGATAAGATTTTTTTTTTTAAATTTCCCTAATAAAATGTCGCCCAGCCTCGAAAATTAAAATCTAGGTCTAGGTGAAACTTGTAGTAAAAGAAAAATATTTATATAAAAATAAAAATAAAAATAAATAAATAATAAATATAATCATCATTAATCATGGACGAGAAGGGGGTAAGTAATTATTTTAATTTATAAAAATCTTTTCGGCGCTAAAATTTAAAAGGGGGAAATAATTGTTTTGTCACTTATGCTAATTAAAAAATTATTAATTAAAAAGGAAAAAGGGAAAAAGTTAATTTTCTACACCTACCAATTTGAGTTTTAAAGGAAAAGGGAAAGAAAGAAATTTAAAAGAATTGGGAAACTAGGAAAAAGAGGGAAACATAAAAAGAAAAGGGAAACACAAGGAAAAAGCAGAAAGTCTAACTTAGTAAGGTATCTAGCATTTAAGAACTTTCTAAGTTAAACTCAACTAGTAAATTAGTAAGGGGGAAAGTCATTAAAACTTGTAAGGGAATATGGGGACACCTAGGAGCGATTCTAGGAGTGCTTTTAGGTGGGTGAGGGAAATAGGAGTAATTAATTAATTAATGAAATTAATTTATGGTGCAATGAAGGGGATGGGTGACACATGTACAGGGAGGATTATTATGAATTAAATTATTGAACAATAAATTAAAAGGGATTTTGGGAAAGTAATTGACTTAGAATATATATATAAAGAACAGAAGAGGAGGATGATTGATCTCTTCTGTGATGTGTAACATTACGCTGCAGAATTTTAGACTTGATTGACTTAGCTTGTGGGAGTTGGGATACCCAGCTCGGTGAGGAGTGGTAGCTCGGCCTTGCAAGGCGAGTTGGGAGCTAGTTGATTCTCTGGTTAGTGTGCATGGCCCCTTTGCGTCTCGGGGGGCTAAGGAGGAAGAAGAGTACCCCTAGCGTTGGCTGGGAGGTACTGGTGAAGTCTCATTGGTTGGAAATAGGGAGATGCATGGAGCGCGCGAGACAACAACTCAGAGAGACGACTTGGGCTACGATACACTTCCTTTATTTTTGCATGGTAGATTATTAGTATACTTTACATTTTTAGTTATTTATTTTAATTGGGTAAAGAAAATGATTGAACTAGAATTTTAATTGATAATTGAATTCCCCCCCATAGCCCTAAGCTTAATGTTGATTGATTTCTTTGGATTTAGATTCCCTGCATGTTGTGACCATCCTATGGTTTTATTGATTTATAATGAGTTTGCGCTTCGTAATTCTCCCTCGTCCCTAGTTCATCAGTCCTCACCTGGGCAGTAGACCAAGAGTTGGATCGAAGGTCATCACTTTGGTGTTAACGGACCTATAGATCCAAATGCCCTGCCTTTCTGTGCGAGGATGATGAGCGAAAGATGTTCCTGCTAGTCGTCTACCCATATTGATTTTTCTTGTTGACTATGGTCATTTCCTTATAGAGATTGAGTACCTCTGCGTCTGATTGCCTAAACTCTGAAAACCTTTACGTCTCCTTGAAGGATTACCCATGTTTTTCCTTAATTGATAACCTTTGAGTTGAATTCCCAATATCTGCGTTTTGTATCTTGATTGTGTTGCATTGCTGGAAAAATATTGCTCTGTGTTTGGTATCTTAAATGTGTTTCCTTGCTAGACCTTCTCTGCATTTTTTTTTACCTTTGCACTCTAACATTTGAAGATGATTGAGACTGCATTTTTCACCACTAGTTAAGGCTGTGATTTTTCCATTGTCAGACTACAATTTTTGCTTGATTAAGACTACTTTTTGTTTTGTTTGCCTGGTGATTTTGTCACTTCTTAGGCTTCATTTCGTTTGATTTGGGGGCGAGATTTTGCCCGACGAATATATATTTCTGGTCAGATTTTGTTTAGATTTCCAGGTGCCTAACAAGCTACACGCTTTTCTTTTTGACCTCCAATGTTTAATGGATTAAAATGAATTATACTTCTGGTCCTTAGATGGTGTTTTTATAGAGAAATAAACTCAACAAATTAATTTATTGAATGTAATAATCTCAACGAATTTTGAATGTTTGCACTCAACAATTTTATCAAGTGTTTTTATTTATTTATTTTATTTGACAACAATTGTTTTAACAACACCGTTATGGACAACTAAGTAGTATGGTTAAGTTACCTTTAATACACATCAATTATACCTTGAGATCGCAAATATCCACCCATAATTACTTGGTGATTTCTCTTTTTAAAAAAAAATTGCATTGGGTACCCTTACTGCTTGGCTCTTTCCCATTTTGAAGACTGCATCTTCATTGTAATTTGTGGGTGAGTGTACCCAACGAAATTGCCCTTGGTTATGTCTGTGATTGCCCATTTATTTCCTGGCAAATTGCTTTATAGATGACTACATGTTTGTTGTTTAAACACTATGACTTTTCCTTGAAAGATGACTGCATGTTTGCAGTTTATAGACTACAATTTTGCCTTTAAATATGACTGTGTGTTTGTTGTTTTGAAGACCCTTAAATATGATTGTGTATTTGTTGTTTAAAGACTACGATTTTTCCCTTAAAGATGACTGTGTGTTTGTTGTTTAAAGACTACTATTTTTCCTTTAAATATGACTGGGTGTTTTCTATTTTAAAGACTACGATTTTGCCTTTAAAGATGACTGCGAGTTTGTTGTTTAAAGACTACGATTTTTCCTTTAAGATGGCGACGTGCATGCTATTGTAAGGACTTCGATTTTACATTTAAGATGACTGGGATTTTTCCTTATTTAGACCGCTATTTACTAAGTTGTCAGTGAATCCACATAGCCAACTTGATAGCGATTTTTAATGGATCGACAATTCACCGGTCATTTCCTTAGTACTTACAACATTTAGTCAACCGACAACGACTGATGCATTAACCTTCATGTCTAGGTTTATAGTTTAAATCCTGCTAATTTCATTGTTTTATAAATGTTAATCATGGAAATTAAACAACACTACATTGATGGTTTAACAGATACATTGATCAGGCATAGCTTTTTTAATGCAACATTTATTTTATTTAGCAGCATAGCTTTTACGTGAGATATTAAGGCTAGTATGCAATCGAGATATATAATATCTTTGGTGGAAGAGATTTAGTGTTTAATGGGAGAGAAGTAATAAATAATTACCTCAATTAACTTATTCTTGGAGTGATTAGAACTTGAGGAAATTGAAGGTTGTTTGTTGTTCAAGGGAAATTTTAACACCCCTTTTTTACTAATAAAAGCCATTCCAGTTGTTGCAGACATTTATTATAATAGGATTCCTTGTTAGAAAAGTTATAAGGTTGAGTTATAGGATGGTTGGTTACAAAAGTTTACCCTTCACGCCTAGACCTTTTGCTTAACTTTAGGGCTTCTTGGTCGTTGTCGCGTCACTTAATGGATTGCGCTTCTGTTGAGCAATGTCTTCGTACATCTTGTCGACCCGTTGCTTGGGAGCGTAGGCTTAGTCTTCCTGTCAGTTATTTCGGCCCTTAGCACGTCGGATATATATTGAGACCCTTTTCCAGATAGGTTATGTATCACTAGGGTTATCGTCGCACCTATCGCCTGGGGACGACATGATTCTTAACGAGGGGATCATGGCATGCCCTATTGGATAGAGGCGAACGATAACTTGGCCAGAGTCTGTGATACCCATTGTGGGCGTTGTTTGTTGTAGTCATTTTTGGTGCCTGGGTTGTGATGCCTTCATGCATTGGGTTCGCATGCCTTGAGATTCTTTTCCTTGGTTGTCAAGGCCATTGTGTAGGGAGGGGGTGTTGTCCCTTATCTTATAGGTGAGGTCTTGTTGCATTGGGTGGGTAGTCGTTTCTCCTTGTTGTTTTACGCATGTTTCTCCCCGTTACCCTTGTGCCTGTGTGTGGATTCATAGTTTCCTATTGCCTGGAATGCGTGGTTGTGTTCGTCGTCAGTTGTGTGGTTAAATTGTTGTTGTCATCATCACCTTCTTTCCTAAAAAAAAAAAAAAATGCAATTCTACTTCACTTGTATTCGTATTGAAAGGGTTTATACAACCACCAACACCCAAGCCACGAGCCATCAAGCGCCCAACAAAGGAAAAGCCATGAGAGACCACGGGCAGAGCAAGGAAAGAATAGGGAAAACCCCATGTGCTGGAATTAGAAATCACAAAGGAGTGAATTCAGGGTTAAGGTTTGTTTAGGGTTTGTGTAGTTGTTTTTTTTATTATTATTTTATTTTTAGGCTTGGAAAGGTGGGAAAAGGAGGGGGAATGTGGGCCTCATGCGAGGTCCCACGATGTCCAAGGTTATTCAATGT
>ML780466.1:329933-368327 GCA_009831015.1 Picea engelmannii
TAGATAGATAGATAGATAGATAGATAGACAGATAGATAGACAGACAGATAGATAGATAGATATTAATTATTTTAATTAATATAAAAAAAATAAATTAATTGTTTTAAAAGAAAACAATTAAAATAAACTTAATAATATTATTTTAAAAAATATATTTTTTTTTTTCATTATTATTCTTTTATTTTGTTTTCTTTTATGAAGGTTAAACTTATAAGAGTCATAATTATAGTTAATGGAAGATTAATTAATTAATTAATGTCGATTAATTGATTAAAGAGAATTGATCTATGTAAATTAATTTTAAGGATTAATAACTTGATGATTGATGAGACTAAGTGTATTATAATTATTGTTATAAGGGCGATTAATATGAGTGCAGCATATTGTTACAAGGATTGGTTTGATGTTTGATTACACACAAGTTAGAGTAATTGAAGATTACAGTGTAGTGCTAGCATAGCTAGCTAGGTGAGAGAGTTGCTAGGATTCATGAATGAAGTTACCAAGCTTAGAGGCTTTCGACCCCGACCTTTATCCACTTACCCTAAAGAGAGTAATGTTTGTTTACAAACAAGTAAAAAATAAACTTAGGCCTAACCCTATGTTCGAAAGTATAAGTTGAGAAAATTTGAATTGCCTTAGACTCTTCCCTGACAAGCATTTGGTTTGATGCAAATTCAATTGTTTCATATGGTTAGGACTCGGGGAAATCAGGGCAGAGGGGCATCATCGCAAGGATCGCCAATGTCGGTTCTGCCACCATTATCACCCGAATTAGCTCTCATTTTGTGCTCTTTGGAGGTTATTAATGAGACTTTAAAGGGGCGTGAGCCAGTAGATGTTGAAGTGGAACCCCCACCATCTGGAGTGGGTAACCCTGAAGCGTCAAGGGATTCAGAGAGAGGGCCTCCACCCAGGGACATCACTAGAGAATTGCGGTCAATCAAACTCCCATATTTTTCTGGGGGTCGTGCTAGTGAACGTGCAGAGGCATGGTTGGAAGGAATGACACAATGTTTCTCCTTAAGAGACTATGCTTCCACATCAAAGGAGAAAATAACGATCTTTCAGTTGAGGGACAATGCCTTGAACTGGTGGGGCAACCTGGAGAGGCAGTTGCACCTTACCCCAGACACTGTCTCATGGGAAATTTTTGAGGAAAGGTTCCGAAGGAAATATTTGTCGGTTTACTACGAGGAACAACAGGTGGGAGCATTTCATGCTCTAGTTCAGGGAAACAGGACTGTGGAAGAGTACGATATCAGGTTCATGGAGTTGGTAAAATATGTTTGGTACATGGATACTGATCAACGACAGAAAGAACATTTTGTCTATGGGTTAAACCCTAAGATAAGGGCCATGGTACAAATGTGGAAACCGTCGTCAGTAGTGAAAGTAGTTGAAAATGCACATTATGCTGAGGAACATATGAGCTTAAACAGAGGTATGAGATCGACCTTTCCACAACATCCTGGATTCGTGCGGAAGGCCCCTAGGACCTTTTCCAGGGGAGGGAGTTCTAGGCCACCGCCTTATGGTAATAGAGTCGTACCTAGGAAAGTTGCCACAAGTATTTCAATGGAAACAAGTGCAACATCCCACTCATCACCAACAATGCAGGTAGGTCCACGACCTTCTTAGGGAGAAACAAGTAGGGGAAGGGGCTCCAGGGGAAGGAACTCATTTATAAGACCACCACAAAGCAGTACGCAGGTTCCATCTCGTGTTGCATGTTGGGGATGTGGAGGACCCCATTACCAGTGTGACTACCCAGAGTTGCAAGAAGGATTTGTGTATAGAGAAGGAAAGGCCCCGATGGGAAGAGAAAGTAGTAGCCACCAGATTTATGCAGTAATTAATAATCGTCAGGAAGAACATCAATCCATGGTGGTGGAGTTTTCAGGTACGCTAAATCATGCCAATGTTAAAATTTAATTTGATTATGGTGCTACAGATAGTTTCATTTCACTATCTGCATTAGAAAAGTGCGGGTTGGCAGCCTACGAGCACGATGAATTTAAACAGGTCGAGATGGATTCGGGGGAAAAACAAGAGGTAGGACCTAGCATTGATAATTTTCTAATAGATCTAGGAGTGTGTACTACCAGGTTGAAGGTATACGTCACTGCTCTCGGGACATATGACCTAATCATTGGAATGGATTGGTTAGAATCCCATTGAGCTATGGTAGATTGTTTCATGAAAAGGGTGCTTTGTGTTCACAATGAAGGAAGGCTAGTAGAGATCCATGATGTATAGAGGAAGGTGTTTCTACGCTTTATCTCGACCATGAAGGTTAAATGTTGCATGAGGGAAGAGTGTCGACTTTATGTAGTATAAGTACTGAATGAAAGGAAACGACCCTCCTTGGATCAATAACTAGTATTGTCGGAGTTTAAGGATGATTTTCTGAAAGAGTTGCCAGTGTTACCTCCTGAGAGGGAGCTTGATTTTACTATTGAGCTAGAACCTGGTGTAGAGCCAATTTCCAAGACTCTGTATAGGATGATAGCGCAAGAACTTTGTGAGTTGTAGATGCAGTTGAAAGAACTACTTGACTTAGAGCTAATAAGGCCTAGTGTCTCACCTTGGGGTGCACCAGTAATTTTTGTGAAGAAGAAGGATGGTTCCTTACGAATGTGTATATATTACAGGGACTTGAACCATGCTATAGTGAAAAATAGGTACCCAATGCCAAGGATAGATGATCTCTTTGATCAGATGAAAGGAGGAGCAGTGTTCTCAAAAAATGATTTGCGATTAGGGTATAACCAGTTAAGGATTAAGGAAGGAGATATTCCTAAAACTGCATTTTGAACTCGGTTTGGGAACTACAAGTTTGTTGTAGTACCTTTCAATTTGACCAATGCGCCCACAGTATTCATGATCGTCATGAATGGTGTATTACGAAAGTACTTAGACCGCTTTGTATAGGTATTTATAGATGATATCCTCATCTATTCCAAGAACAAAAGAGAACATGAGGAAAACTTACGAGTGGTATTGTCCTGCCTTAGAGAGAAAAAATTGTATGGAAAGTTGTCGAAGTGTTCTTTCTTCCAGAAAGAAATTCACTATTTGGGTCATATCATTTCTAGTGAAGGAATCTTTGTGGACCCAGAAAAGGCAAAGGCCATTATGGAATGGACAGTGTTGAAAAATGCACATGAGGTAAGAAGCTTCATGGGGATAACACGTTATTACCAGATATTTGTGGAAGGGTTCTCTAAAATAGCGAAATACATCACCACTTTGCAGTGTAAGGGGGTCAGGTATGAATGGATAGAAGAATGAGATAGTGCATTCATAGAGCTTAATAGGTTACTAACTAGTGTACCAATTCTACGAGTATCGGATATGGAAAAAGACTTCATAGTCTACACGGATGCCTCGAAGTAAGGGCTGGGGAGCGTGCTAATGCAGGATGGAGGAGTGATAGCGCATGCGTTAAGGAAGTTGAAGCAACATGAGGAGATTTATTCTACTCATGATTTAGAGTTGGCAGCTATAATGCTAGCTCTGAAACTTTGGAGGCACTACCTAGTGGGGCAAAACTTTGAGCTCAAAACGGACCATGAAAGTTTAAAACATCTCTTCACTCAAAGGGATATCAATGCCAGGCAGAGGTGATGGAGTGAGTTTATGAGTGAGTAAAATTTTGGAATTCTGTACATCAAGGGAAAGGAGAATGTGTTCATGGATGCCTTGAGTAGGACACCACGTGTCTTCTCTTTGGTACCCTTAAAATTCAATCTTAGGGAGCAGGTGTTGGGGCAACTCCTTGGAGATAGTTGGTATTTAAAGGTTACTTCAAACCTCCAGAGTGGGAGGCAATTAGATATGAATTATGAAGGATATAGCCTGGAAGCAGATGTACTATTAACATATCAAGGAAGGATGTACATCCCCAAAGGTGGTGATATTAGAAGCATCATATTGAAGGAAGCCCATAGAGAACTTTATTGTGCGCATCTGGGTGTGAAGAAAATGTACACAGACATGAAGAAGTTTTTCTTCTGGGTAGGCATGAAGCACGATGTAGTCCATTTTGTCGCCAAGTACCTAGAGTGTCAACAAGTGAAAGTTGACCACCACCACCCGGCAAGTCTCCTGCAACCGCATGATGTCCCTATGTCCAAGTGGGAAGTCATTTCTATGGATTTTGTTGTGGATTTTCCGCTCTCATTGCATAGACACAATGCCATTATTGTGATAGTTGATAAGTTAACCAAGAGTGCTCATTTTATTATGGTTAGAGACACCTACGATGTCACTGATGTGGCACCCGTGTTTGTAAGTGAGGTCATCCGTTTGCATGGGATACCCAAGAATATCATTTCAGATAGGGACCCCAAGTTCACTTCTAGGTTTTGGACAAGTTTGCAGTCAACGTTGGGGACTCAGTCGAACTTAAGAACAGATTATCATCCTGAAACAGAAGGGAAAACTCAGAGAGTAAATGAGGTTATGGAAGACATGCTTAGGATGTATGTTATGGATAGTAAAACCCATTAGGAGAAGTACCTACCTTTGGTAGAGTTCGCCTACAATAACAGTTTTCATAACTCCATTGGAATACCACCCTACGAAGCTCTGTATGGAAGGCCATGCAGAACAACATTGAGTTGGGAAAGGTTAGAGGACCGAGTGACAGTTGGGATAGAATTAATTCAAGAGATGGAGGAACATGTGGCTTAGATTAGGAAGAGACTAAAGGAAGCACATGATAGACAGAAAATTTATGCTGATGTGCATAGGACTGACTGAAGTTATAAAGTGGGAGATCAATTTTTCATTCATATTAGGCCTAATAATAGTACCATTCAGTTTGGAAAGGGGAAAAATTTGTCACCTCGATTTATAGGACCGTTTAAAATACAAGAGAGAATTGGACCCATTGCCTATCGTCTCGTACGACCACCCCACTTGCATAAAACTCATAATGTTTTTCATGTATCTGTTTTATGTCATTATGTTGTTGACGAATCTCATAAATTGAATTGGAAGGAATTGCAGGTATCAGAGGCGGGAACCCTCACAGTAGAACTATTACGCATATTGGACCATAGAGTTTGACAACTCAGGAAGTATCTGGTAGACCAAGTTAAGGTCTAGTGGGACAAGTATAGCCCAGGATATGATACTTGGGAGGATGTCGAGACATTACAACGAGATCATCCCTCACTTTTTTGACCACCTTGAGAATATGTTTCTCTAAGGTTGGGTGTATGTAACGCCACCTTTTGACTTAGACAACTAGGATTACCTGAGGCCTAATCACCTTTATTTTCTATTCACTGTAAAACTATTAATGATACACTTGAAATTTTAAGACGTAGGAACCTATGTAAATGTCAATTCTATGAATATTTAATGTTATTTGAATGATGATGGATATTATGCAATCTAATATGTGAATGTCAATTCTATAAATGTTTAAATTTATTTGAATGATGATGGATATTATGCAATCTATTATGTGAATGCAATTCTATGAATGGTTAACATTATTTTAATGATGATGAATATTATGCGATCTATTTCTAACTTGAAAATTTTGAAATTTAAAGTTGTTAGTACATGGATACCAAGTTGAGATTATGGTTGGATGCATTTACATGATGATAATGCATATATATGTATGAGTTTGTGTTATAGACTAATCTGCAGGTCAATGGGCTAAGAAATGGCCAAGGGAAATAATAATAAAAGTGGATGTCATGAACACCGACCTAGAAACAATATGGTATGAATCCTTGTATGTGAAATTATGTTGGTTTGAATGTGTTGCTATGGTATGTGGACCAATGCATCTTTTTCAGGTGGTGAGACTACCTAAAACTGAATATATGATGACAAAATTCCCAGCAACACAGTGCCATTGTATATTCCATGATAGGGTGTGGACCCTAGTCCTATTAGGAGGGGTGGAGGCATTTCCCACTTTGTATCCTATGAAACCTGGAGTCATGGGAGGACGGTGTTAGCTCATGATCCCCTAGATGTGTGATGATGACTGTTAGTTGCCTATTGGGGAAGCTTGGTCAAGAGAGTGACACTTCCACTTACGGGTTCTATTTGGAGTTAGGTCAATATAGTTGACGCTCCAAGATAGTCCAGCAGAGGAAGGATAGGGATGGAAGACGGAAGTAAGTTAGGGAGGAAGGATGAATAGAAATAGTTGAGAGTGTATGGGGATTTGTCTTATAGTGAAATTTATTGGTTTCCCTTTTTGAAAAGAGAATATGTAAATATGTATATTTATAATTACTTAACTGTACTACAATTATCTAAATGAACGTTGTTGTGCTAAATTATTATAATTGAGGGATTTTGCGAACATTTTTAATAGTTTACTACCTTTTATGAAATGAATGGTCTTGTTGATTGGATTGGACGCATACAAGAATTACTATAAGTGTGATAATTATTGTCATTAGTACATGCACGAGCCTTGTATGTCCTATCTACGCATGCATTTCTTGCACATGTACACTAGTATGTATAAGTTTTGCTTACTGATAATGTTGTTTATTTGATGTGGATGTATGAACCATGTGTCATTTCCCTGGTATTGTAAATTACTCTAACTTTGAGACGAAGTTTCTTGAAGGGTGGGTGTATGTAACAACCCTAATTAATTCTTTAATTATCATAAATGATAAAAAATAGTTTAATGAATTATTAAAATAGATTTTATGGGGACTTTATTATAATATAATTATTATTGGTAGTTGAACCAATTAATGGGAGGGATAAGGTGGTTGAGGGATTAATGAGGGGTAAGGTAGTTGGAGAAAGGATTTTTGGAAGGAAGGAAGATAAGGGAGAGGGGAGGACTCGGGAAGGGGATCTGTTTTTGGTTGATATTTTTGGTTGATGGAAGGGAAGAAAATTTGGAGAGGAAGGAGGACAGCAGGAAATAGTTTTTGGCTGCAACATTTTTGCTTAAGGACTCACACAGGGGCACTATGGTTGCTGGGAATTTTGGGCTCAGGAGATAGGAAACGGTAAGGAATCCTGGGGCTAGGGAGTTAGAGAGGTTGTTCCTAGTTGGTTGGGAGGTTACTCAGTTTGGGCAAGTTTCATCAGTTTGGGCAGGTTCAGCATCAAGTTGAGGTAAATACCTCATGCTCATTATGCTGCTATTTATTATTATGTTGTTCATTATGCTCATTATGTTGTTGTTCATTATTATGTTGTTCATTATGCTCATTATGTTGTTGTTCATTATTATACTATTGAACATTATTATTATGGAACAAAAAATAAATAAGTAAATTAGAATGAATTTTTGTATATATATATATATATATATATATATATATATGAGGCTCCATATGCACATGCCTTACATGTTGGCTCTGGTAAATTTCTGGAGATGGTTTCCCGAGGTATCTGGTTCTTGCTTTTCTTACAATTTTTGTGAATTCTGGTGCTCTTTTCCTCTTTCGTTCTACATTCTCTTTCATTTCTTTTGACTTTGATATGGTCATCTTTGTTGGTACTGTGGCTTCTGCCACTCCTTCATTCACTTTTTCCTTGCCTTTATGTCTATTCTTCTTGTTTCTTTTTGTTGTTTCAAGTGAAATTTGTTGTAATTCTGTAGCTGCTTGAGAAATGTTTCTTAATGAATATTCAATAATGTCCCTTGAATTATCATCTATTTTTTCAAAGCCATTTCTTTCCAAGAATTCAACCCATGTTGTCCTTTTTTTTTCCAACTCATCTTTGACAATCAATTTTATTAGTCCACGGTCATAGAGGGACCTTTCAATAGTCTTGCTTTTCTTTCGAATTACCTTTGCTATTTTGGTGAGACTATGCAGTAGATAATGAGGAAAATTCAGAGTCCTTTCTCCCTTTAAGTGTATCAACAACCTAATGTGGTACAGGAAAATAATACTATATCTCCCTTCACATGTGATGAATTTTTGAAGGAGGAAAGTTAAATCTTTCCAAGGATCCATCAACCAATTTCTGGCCACCCTTGCTTTCCAATACAACTGGCACCTGTTTCGTTTCATGTATGGAGTCCAAAATTTGTCCTCCATTTGTTTGTTTTTAAACCATTTTTCACTTATTTCCAAGATATGGAGTGAAAGATTTCCAATTTGGTCGCATTCCCCATCAAAGATCAAGGAAAATGCTTGAGTGACTTCTTCATTACGACCTTAAAAATTTTCAAAGAACTCTAACCACCCTGCCTTTCTTAAAATTTCACCATAGTTAAAGCTACGACCCCCTTGGGTTTGAATCTTACAACCATCTAAGAAAAATTCAATTTTTAAATCTTGCTGGTGTTTGAAAAACTTTAACAAAGGTTTAGTTGAGTAATTTATGTTTTGAAATGCTTAATTCTCATTTGCAAATAAAACCCTCTTCTTCAAAAAATGCCCAATTTCTTTCCTTTAGAAATTTACAACTCTTCCACTTCATAAATTCACAAGAATCTACTTCAAAAATGCACAAACCCTTCACAACTTTTCTTCTTCAAAAAATCATAAATTCGTTTTCAGAAAATGACTTCACAAAAATGCACACCTTTGTTTTCAAAATAGTGATTTCAAAGATACCCAAGTACCAATTTGTTTTTGGACATCTAAACGAAAATGGCTGAGTTGGATCTTACCTCTATTCCTTGATAATTGAATTATTTTTCCCCTCTGCCTAGATGCCCAATTGTGCTTAAAATCATGCCTACTGTTCTGTTCTAGTTTGAATGGTGGCTCGAATTGTTTCTGTTCTCCTCTTTTCAAACCCTCAATTCCTCCTCTGTTATGACCAATACTTTGTTGCAAAATGAACTGACATTCTTTTTACATGAATTAGGCAAATCTTGTAAGGAAAGATATGAGAGGTTATATTTAAAAAAATAAAATGTGTTTTGGATTGTAGGAATGAGATATGTTATGAGTAGGAGTGAAATGAAGTAAGGTATGGGTAGTGGATAGTAGGAGTAATGAAAAAGTAATGAATGGTAGGAAATACAACTAAAATTATTTATAAAAAAAAAGAGGAATTTAATTTAATTTAATTTTTTAAATAACAATACAAAATATACCAAACCTTTGAACTTTCCTTCTGAATTTTGGATATTGAAGAATCTAGATACTGATATGCTTGTGACGTTGATGGCTTTGAATTGCTTATGCGGATTGAGGATCTCAAGTGCTAGTAACCTCTTGAACTGCTTCTTGCTGGAATGGTTGTTGGAAACTTTCAATTGTTGGAGAAACTCTTTGTAATTGTCGAGATTGCTTCTTCAAAGATGCTGATAGAAATTTTGCTGAGAACCTCGGTGATGTAGAAATAGTGATGTTGATGTTAATTTTGATGTTGTTGTTGATCGTAGAAGATATTGGTGCTGATGTAGAATCATGGTGAAGAATGTTGGTGTATATTGTTGGTGTTGATGTAGAATGCCAGACTTATTGTTTAATTCTTTCTTGCTACTAAATTCTACTTTGCTAGACTGATTCTTTTGTCATATATATATATAAGCTTCTTTGATGATGTATACTGATGTAAGTCAGTACTGTGAAATAAGTTGTTTTGTTCTTTGAAAAAAAATGAATGAGAAAGTATTGGCTATGCTTCTTGAGAAAAAAAATGAAATCTCTGAAATGCCATATCTGAATTGTTCAGGAACTCTGATATTTTTACAGGACTCTTGTAAAAGTTTATCTGTTACAAAAATCGGCGATAAATCGCCAAAATCAACAAAAATCGCGAGTTTTTGGCCAAAACAATTTTTTCCCAAAAAATCACTGAAACACAAACTTTAATCATTGAAAGTTCAATTTGAAACATAACCTTTAATTAGTACAAGAAAATTGTAAACAAGGAGAATTTTTGAATGCCAATTTTCTGGTTTTCAAACAATAATTCAAGCTTAAAGGTACCAAAATCTGGTTTTTACCAGTAAGCCTATTATTTTTATTACTTTTTTATTCTTTATTATTATTATTATTATTATTATTATTATATGTATATATATGTATATTATTTATTATTATTTTTTAGAAGAAAGAAATTTAGGATGAAAAAGTAAGTCTATATGTATATTATTTATTATTATTTTTTAGAAGAAAGAAATTTAGGATGAAAAAGAAATGGAAGTAAGACTTCCTCTTCTACCAACTTCCATCTCAACTTGCTGAGATATGTAAGAAACAAAAGCATCTTGACTGATAGGTTTATTGTAGAGTCTTAATCTATGACAATTGATCACAAATGAGACTCCCTCATCATCTATTGTCATCACTCTAACAAAACCATTGTCGAATACCTCTTTAACTTCATAGGGTCCTAACCAATGACTTGTGAATTTGCCCTTGATATCTTTGAACTTAGAGTCAAAGAGTAAAGCCTAACTTGTGAATTTTCCCTTTATATCTTTGAACTTAGAGTCAAAGAGTAAAGCCTAATCACCTACTTTGAAGCGCTTGTCCTTGATAAACTTATCGTGCCACTTTTCCCTTTGTTGTTGGATCAAACTAGTATGTTGTAATGCATCCAATCTGATATCATCCAATTCGTTAAGCTGCATGATCCTTTGTTCTTGTGCTTGAGACAAATCCATTCCTACTTCTACTGCTATTATGAAAGTTTGAACTTAAAATTCAATAGGAAGTAGGATTGTCTTACCATAAACTAGTTCATAGGGAGTGTGACCTGTTGTATTCTTCCATGTTGATCTATAGGCCCACAAAGCCTTTCTACCCAATCCTTCCGATGAAGTCAAACTATTTTGGTCAATATTTCCTCCAAAACCTTGTTTGTAGACTCTACTTATCCATTAGCTTGTGGATGGTAGGGGGTAGAATTTCTATGCTTGATCTTATATTGTTCCATAATTCCATTTACCAACCTTGAAGTAAATTGTGTACCTTGATCAATCACCATCTCCCTTGGAATCCCAAGTCTGACAAAGATTACTTCAAATAAAAAGTTGACTACCACTTGCTCAATTGCTTTTGTTAAGGCCTTTGCCTCAACCCATTTGGTGACATAGTTAGTACATACTAGAATGTACTTATTTCCTTGTGATGGAGGATTAATAGGCTCTACATTTTCCAAAACCCATTTTTCAAATGGCTCAATGAGAACTTGTGGATGTAGTGGAATCTCATTAGTTGTTGTAGGTATTCCCATATGCTAGAAACTATAGAAACTTCTCACATACTTCTTGGAATATCTAAAGAGAGTTGGCCAATAGTATCCGAGGCGAAGCACCTTGTAAGTTGTCCTTTTATCTGCAAAATTTTCACCACAAGGTTCATTATGACATGCCTTTAAAGTATCAAAAAATTCATCTTCTCTTACACATCTTCAGATGATTAGATCATCTCCAGTGTAGGAAAGATATCCTTTAACCCATGAATATCTAGCACTCTCCCTGGTGACATTTTTATTTTCTTGTGATGAGAAGTGTATTGGTAGCTTCCCTATAGTCAACTAGTTAGCTATATATGAAAACCATGGAGACTTAGTAGATATATAAAATAAAATTTCATCGGGAAAGGAATCTGAAAATGGAACACTCTTACCAGGGTTATTAATTCGAGAAAGGAAATATGCCACTTGGTTTTCCTGTCCAAGTCGGTCTATGAAAGTGATGTCAAATTCCTACAGTAATAACAACCATCTTGTTATTCTACCATTAGTTATAGATTTATTCATGAGATACCTAATTGCAGAATGATCTGTATGAATGAAGACTTCATAACCATTAATGTAATGTTTGAATTTGTTCACAACATGGATAATTGCCAACATTTATTTTTCAGTGACAGTGTAGCTGACTTCAACAGGAGTTAATTTTTTTCTATTGAAGTAGATACCATAGGTTTTAATATCCTCCTTTTTTCCTAATGATGCTCCCATTGCTCTGTCAGATGCATCTGTAGAAATGTGAAATGGTAGACTCCAATTTGGGCCTCTCAATACTGGTGCTATTGAGAGTTTTTCCTTCAAAAGTTCAAAATATTTTTGACAATCATCATTCCATTGAAACTCAATATCTTTTGCAAGCAATTTGAACAAAGGAAAAGATATTTTACTGAAATTTTCAATAAATCTACGATAATATCTCGTATATCCTAGGAAACTTCTAACATCTCTTTGAGTTAATGGTATTGAAAACTTGTTAATGATTTCAAATTTAGTTAGTAATATAAAGATATACTTGTTAATATAAAGATATAATAACATAATCTACTATCCCCTCGGGTTTTACTTTTGATCTGTCTACTAATTCTAACATTGTGGGAGTAGGTTGAAGATTGTTAATGTTCATTTTTTGCATTGTTTCCATTGTCATAACATTAATAGTTGCACCTAAGTCAATCAAAGTATTAGGAATTGAAAATTTGTTGATTGAAATTGTAACTATAGGTATACCAGGATCAACATATTTTTTTTGTGTGAGTTTTGTTGAAATTAAGCTAGATAACTTTCCAACAACTTGTAGTGTTGTTGGATCTCTCTTCTTTCTACCTGATTTCTTAAAGAAAAATTCCCTAATTGTTTTTGTATAGATATGAATATTCTTTATAGCTTCCAATAAGGGAATTTTAACACAAATATTTTTAAATTCTTCTAAGAAATCATACTCAGGCGGAAGATTAGATTTTTCCAAATACAACCTCTCTAGAAAGGGAGGTGACTTAGTCAAATGTAGTTGATCCTCCTGAGGTGCAATTTTGGTCTCATTCTCTTTTGAATATTTTCTTTTTTTTCTACAATTTTTGGATATTTCATTTTGAAGTATTTTTCCATACCTTAAGTGGATATTTTGTACTAGAGCAATTTTGTAAGTAGGAAGGGTTCCTTCCTCAACATTATAAATTGGTTTTTCCATGTTATTATTGGGATTTGTTATGGTCTAGGATGGTAATGGAGTAGGTCTGGGTGATGCTTGGTTAGAAGGAAACAATAGTTGTTGTGGCTAAGTTATTTGTAATGGAGGGGGTGTGAAATATGGTTGTTGTGGATATGGATTTTTTTGTGACTAGGGGTATTATTGTTTTTGATATTGTTGAAAAGGAAAGTTTGGTTGTTGATATGACTGTTGAGGATATGATGGTTGGTAAGGTTGTTGTGAATAAGTATGTTGATAAGATTGTTGGGGACTAAAGGTGGATTGATTCCTATAAGTAGATCCTCGTCAACCTTGTTGGGGGGGTTGATTTATAGTCTGTTGAGGGGGCCATGTTTTACAAGGAATGGGAGTATTCCAAGAAGTTTGTACTGAATTTGGATTATAAAATGCATGAATTTGATTGGGATCTTGTGACATACCTTGTGTTTGAGGTTTCAAAGGCCTCCTAGGTCCAACATAATAGAGTGACTATGTTATTTCACTTGCTCAACTGTAGGAATCTTTCAACCCTGGTAATGTTGGATAGTTCTCTATTTCATGAACTTCATCATAGATACCACAAAGTTGAATAATATCCAATGGACATTCTCTTGGTGCATGCATCTTCCTACATCTATGACAAAATATTATTAAGATTTCATTTTGATCTTCTTGTTTCTTTCTAGTTTTTAATATATCAACTTGAGTTCCTAATGTACTTAAAATACCATTATTGAAATCTTGAAACAAATTTCCAAGTTCATCTCCTTTTATACTTCATGTTGTTGACTTGGTAACCTTAGAAGTTACATCTCTTTTCCCATTTTTAGCTTTTCCTCTTGAGTGCTTCTGACATAATTATGCAATTTCATCAAATGGTAAGTAAAAAATATCTCCTTTTCCCATTACATTAAGAACATATATATACTCATCTCGTATTCCTTTTAGAAAAATTGTTTGGATGACACCAAGACTTAAAGAATGATTTTTAGACTTTTGGAGATTATAAAGAAATATTTCTAAATAGTCCTCTAAACTTTCATCTTCTTTCCATGTCATCCTAAAAATATCATCTTTTGAATATCTAGATCTACAATATCTTTGATATTTCTTTAGAAATATTTTTCTCATGTCATTCCAATGAGAAATAGTATGTTCACCTAATCCCATGAACCATTTTAATGCATATTCTTTTAGAGTAGCAGGAAAAAGATGAAGTTTGTGTGTATCATATGTATAACCATAGGTACAACATGTAATATCCAATTCAAATAAGAAAGAGTTAGGGTCTTCAGAATCCATACCATAGAAGTTGGGTAGAACAGATGGTGGAATAATTTTCATTTTTACTTCATTTTCCATAATGGCACTAGTGTCCAAGATTGGAAATCCAAAGGTAGTTTCTTGTTCTTCTTCCACACCTCCTGCTCTTTCATCTTCTCTTCTCTTGTTTTCATTTTCCCTCCTTTTGTCTTCTTATGCCTTCCTTCTTCTTTCATACTCTCGACGTTGTTCTTCATTTGGTCATATTTCTCCTCCTCCACCTTGTGCATGAAAATTTTCATCATATGCCATCTTATATTCCCAAAATTCTTTGCTCCAACTTTCTTGATCAATTGTCTCCTCAAAAATATCTTCTGGTACTTTAGTCTTTTCAACTTCCCTTAATTGCTCTAATACTATGATTTCTTCAAGTTTTGTTGTTTGTTCAGGAGTTGTTATTTTCTCAGGTTGTCCTGTTTGTCTTTTCCTTGATGTACCTGCACAAAAACATTTACCACTAGATGTGATATTAGTGGGTATGGGGGGTTTGATTTGTGGTATTATTCGTGGTTTGTGGGTGGATTAGTAGGTGAATCAGTAGATGTATTTGTGGGGGGTTTTGGAAATTCTTGTTTTACTATTTTAATATACCTACCTTTTTCATCCCCTGGTCTAATTAATGTATGCATTCATGATGAAAATTAAAAGATAAACTAAAATTTAAAAACTAATTCCTGTAGCATCTCACCGACAACGACACCAAAAATGTCAGTCAAATTTATTATTAAAGATTTATGAAATTTAATCTATCAATTGGGGTTGTTAATATTAGAGGCATTGTCATTATATGTGAAGGAATCGATTTCAGATCATGTTAATCCTATAATTCATTTAACTGAGGAAAGAGACTAAAAATTGAAAACTCAGAAAGTAGTTTAACTAATATTCTCTTTACTTCAAGATGTCATAAATGAATTAGGTAGAAAATCAGGCTACAAAGTGAAATATGTTTCCTTCAAAGACAAAGAAAACCTTTGCAACAGTACTCCGTTGAACTATGATGACAATTATGAAGGTTAAAGAAAATAAATTGTAACACATGCATATAGAAAATAAATGACCAATAAACCTATCATTTACACTCTTTCTGAATCTAGTAGCTCAATGGTAGAAATCCATGTCATAAGGTGAAAGTATTCCACAAAAAATTGAGAGAATCCTTATAACAATACTCTGTAGCTATTGTAGTTTTCTTCAGATTGCAAATGAGTTTTTATCAAAGCACAAAAGAAAAAAAATAAGTTCTAATTCTTTGGTTTAGCAAATCATTCATACCCTCACTCGTCAATAAGAAGGTTGCAAAGGGAATATTGGTCACTATAATCCATTGGGAAAATGAATTTTATGAACCATATAGAAATAAAAAGAAAGAAACAACAACTCAAAAATTTAAACTAAAACGACAATTCTTGAAAGAAATAAAACATGGAATAATTAACACACAAAAACGCAAGCAATCGATCTCCTGTACAATTATAAACAATTTACACATATACTGATGAAAGGGGCCCCTCCTAACTTAGATTATGCACAGCAGAAAAACTCATTTTAAGTAAGAGAACTCAACAACACGTGTATTTAATTAAAACATAGTTTTACATATCAAATTTCTTCCCCTTGTTTGCTTCAGATCTAAGATATGTATACAAATGTAAGACAACAAGATGATCCTAAAATAATTCTTTCTGGTCCTAACCATCTCCTAAATATGTTGGGTCAAGTTTTGGGTGAGTGATTTCCTCCAGGAAATCGTGAAAAATCGGATTCTGCATATTTTTTGTTGATATTTTTGAACATAGGGCTCCTTTGACCCGCGTTGACGGACAGGGTTTTGACTCTTCTACACACCCAAAAGATAATGACCCATGGAATCAAGACCATGAGAAAACTCCAAGTGTCGATTTCTGCTGATTCATTATGCATATATGCCATGCTTGGAGAGATTATGAGAAATAAATATTTCTGGTAAAATAATTCAGAAAATTCAAAGTTTAGCATTATTTTGAATGTTAAATAGAAAACAAAACAAAATTAAATAAATACCTCTATCAATCCTTTTATTGGTATATGGTATGAAAACTTTATGTGAAAATGTTGTAAATGGTGGAAAAGTGGAAAAAAGATAAGTAGTAAGGATGGTTTTTAGCTAACAAAACAAGAACCCAACACATATATCATATCCAAAAAATCCAAAAATATTTTCTTTTTTGAGATTTCACTATGAATTTTGACCCCAAAAAAACACTTTACATGTGTTGACAAGATTACAGGGACTTTTTTAAGAATATGGCGACTTACACTAAACTTGAAGTACGTGTTCCCAAACTCGCATATAGGGATATGTTTTTCTTTCCATTTTCTTCCTTGCATTATTAACCATTCATTCTTCTAGCACTATGCCTTAGGTTCAAACAAAGTTGGTTGCGACAATCACCACTCCTTTTGCAAGCCATGACTAGTTTGGTAGTTCCTACCCTTCATGGGTGTTATAGTTAGCACGATGATCCATTCTTTTGTGAGATCGAGATGCTAAATCATCTAAATAGGCCTCGACTATATGCTTGAGGTCATGGAAAGAAAAAGACATGGCCCGCTGAAAGGTCGCTCCAACATTTTTGAGACCAAAGGGCATCTTACGATACGCGAATGTACCCCATGGACAAATGAATGTCATTTTGTGCTGGTCTTTGGGTTTGATTTGTATTTGATTATATCTCGAAAAACCGTCCATGAAAGAGAAGGCCTCGCAACTCGCACATCCATCAATTATCTAGTTGATGAATGGTGTGGGAAAATTATCTTTTGGTCAGGCCTTGTTCAAATCAGGGAAGTCTGTACATACATGAATCGTGCCTTGTTTTTTATTGACCAGCATAGGATTTGACACCCATTGGGTCAAATGGATAGGATAGATAAAACCAGCTTTTCGCAGTTTCTCAACTTCAACCTTAATGGTTGCTTCTTTCCTGGGATTAATTGGATGAAGCTTTTGTTGAATAGGCTTGGCATCTAGATAAGTTGTGATTTCATGTTTGACTATTTTTGGACCGATGCCTAGAATTTCCTCATAAGACCAGGAAAAAAAGTTGCGGAATTATTTAAATAGATCTATGTAGATTTGAATCTCTCCGAGGGAGCAGTCAGCTCCGACGAAAACATTCTCCACGACACCAGGGGTTCAAGAGATATTGATCGGTATGGTTTCAGCGATGGTTGCCATATTACCCTCAACATAGACCTCGTGTGTAGCTAAGGGATTAATAGGACAAGACCTATCTCCATTCATAGTTAAGGTGAATTCTTCGGCTTCAATTCTTCTTAACTCTGGGAGGAAGTATGATATGTGATGAAGATCATCCCAGGTTTTGTCTAGACTAGTCATTGCTTCAATTACTGCTTTGTCAGATGGCAAGACTAAGTCTAACGAATCGGTGTCAGCGAGAGAATCTTGAGCCCAAATAGGCTATAGAAGCGGATCTAACTCTTGTGCAGGAGTTGGATCTATGTTGGCTGAATCTTGTTGGACTAAAGAGTATGCTACTTTAGCTGCGAAAAAGGGCATGGACATGCCCGGGTACCCTGTCCCATCCATCGTGGCCGATGGGGAAGTAAGTATCCATGGATCGTTGAAGTAAGTCGTGTGAAACGATGAAACTTGGAAAATCTCAACCTTATGGTGGTCAAATATGAACTTGACATCGCCTTGAGGGGGCGGGTAATCAAAGGTACCCATCAAATATGGGCACAAACCAACCGCTACGTTGACTACGCCTGGTTGAGAATTATCAATCATCGGGACCATGGACACCCCCAATGAAGGGTCAGGCCTGGAGAAAGACAATTGATCAATGGTCACAATCCGATCCTCATGTGAAAAGAACAAGACTTGGAAAACTGTAGCAACCACTGCTTGCATGGCATAAGTCCAACTCCTTCCTAACAAGATATTGTAGTCGAGGGATGCGTCGACTACTTCTACCTCGATGCACACGGTCTTCCCTCCTAACTACATAGGAAAACATGGAATGACACCATGTGGTTAGAACGAATGGCCATCGAAAGCAGTGAGAAAAGTAGGTGATGGAGACAAAACGGGTTGGCCAATGGCCTTCCAACATGCCAACGACATAATGCTTGTCGAGGCACCCTCATCAACCACCGTGTAGAAAATATTCGAGTAAAAGTTTTCGTGGGGTGAGCCACTACTATTTGAAATGCTATGTGGTAAGGCAGATGAGGTTTTAAGTCGGTTGTATCCAGCATGATGGTACTCAGATTACAAGTCTCGGTAGATCCTAAAGCAGTTAACAAAGCTTTCCTCTAGGAAGGGAAGCTTTGGAGGACCTCCAAAGTGAAAATCACACAAGGGGTTTGAGACAAATACTCCACCACAGAATAGTTCTAGGTAGCCCTTGCATTTGGGTTGTGAGAATATTTTTTGAACGTGCCTTTTGGGATGCGTGTCATTGTTTCACCTAAAGTCTTCTCAATCTGTAGAGGAAGAGATGGGAGTTTGGCTTCTTTTCCCTTCTCAGAAGTTCTTGGTTTACTGTAGTCATGCGTTCTAGTCGATATAAATGCATCACCCTTCATCATATACACATTCGTGGATGCAGGATTGTTCGAAGATGGAGAGGGTCCTTGACTGCCCCATTTCACGCTTGTAGAGGCTTAGGTTAGGTTTTGCCCATGCTGAAATGGATTGGTTAACACAATAGTTTGTTTCTGTGTCACAAACTTTTGGGCCTCTGCAAGCCAAGGACATTGGTGGGTCGGGTGGTCTTTCGCACACAGGTTGCACAGATACCTCGCCTTCCGTTTCTTAGTGTTGCCCCCGCTAGCATTATTAGTGGGTTTCTTATCCCCTTACCCTTCTTTTGTTTTTTTTTCTTTCCTTCAGGCTACTAGGTGGCCTTTGGATTTGTCGATTTCACTATCTGTACATCTGACGTTTTAGTAGGGGGAGAAGCCAAAACAGTAGTTTGGCTGGCCATTGTGTGTTGTATAAACAATTGCTACAATTGCTTCGTCAGTTGCTCAATGGGCTTTGTTTGTGCTGAACCAAAAATACCATCGGCATGTGGTCCAACTCTCTGTTTGGTTTTATCAAGTATTGAGCATGGCGCATCTGGCAAGATCTCGTATAATAAACCGGACTGAGAATAGATTAGCTCAAGCTGTTGAGCTCTCATGATGGCGTCTTCTTCAGAAAATACTCCCGACATCGCGATGTCTTTGGATAACTGTGGGACCAAAGACTTAAGGAACCACTCAAGTAGGAATGCTGGTGGGACTAGCACCTTAATTAAACTCTTTCGACGTCTCCATTCTTGGATTTGATCAGAGATATGGTCCATTTTTTTCTGTGCGAAATTGGCCAACAATTTTGTACCAGCATCGTATCTCACAAGTAATTGGAAATGGTTTAGGAAAGCCATTGCCAATTCGTCGAAGGAAGAGTATCTTGAGTGGTTGAGCTCAATGTACCATTTCGCGGCACTCCCAATAAGAGTACATTGAAACAATCACAACTGTACAGAGTTGTCTTTCAACAATTTAGATGAGCACCAAAGATGGAAGGTAGTCACATGATCTCCTAGATCTTCATTAGGCTTGGCTTCGAACTTTGGTATGTCCGAAGGAAAATTCATCGGCATAGGGGGCCAACGTGGATCGTGACAAATAGGGTCATTCAACAACCTTGTCAAGTCTGGCAAATGGAAGGTTTCCAGGAAAGGTAGTTTGGGTTGTTGGTGATAACCTAGGAAAAATGGACCTAGAGTTTGACTGGCACCAGGTTGCCAAGAAAAGTTCGACTGCTGGCATGGGTTATGGTAAAAACCATGGCCATGACCAGCGTATGGATTCTGCATGTGAGGAGACATCATCGACTAATTCCCAAAATAGGATGTAGATGGTTGGGCGTGCATTACATTCGGAGGACTTTGGAAAGGGATTCCCCATGCAGATCCCATGGGGAGAGGCATAGTACCTTGTGCGGGGTTCCATTGATTATGAAAAGAATTGCCCCAGATCGACATTCCCGACGAGGGAACAGATCCATGCCAAGAATTCCAAGGACCTGATGCGGAAGAAGTTCCTGGGTTTGCCCCCTGTGCAGGAATAGTACCCTGCATAGGAATAGGTTGTCTAAAACTGGGATTTCCCCCAGTCGGGAAAGCAGCTGATGAGAAGACGTTGTTACCAAACGCACCAAACAAAGAAAATAGTGTCGAACCTACTGGAATATTATGTGAAAGTGGTCCTTGACTCTTTGATCCAAATAAACTATGGTGTGCAGGTGGCCCGATGGATTGCTGATGCATGCCACCGAGCAAAGGGGACGAAGGAGGTATATGACCTCCCCCATAAGGGAAATAATTAAAAGGAGCTGAAGTGCCCCCCATGTGGCCTTGTAGAGGAGTGTTAGAGCTCCCTACCCCCAGACCTAAAGTCTGTGAAGTGGAGTAGGAAAGTACATGACTTGTACTTGAGCTAGGTATCCCGTATGATAACGGAGGGCATGTCACACTTGGTGTGAAAGGGGTTGTGGCTACCGCCATAGATGGGATCGGACCGTTGATCAAGGTAGAGGCGATCAAGACCATGGTGGCTCGAACCGGTGACGGTGGGTTAGGAGGTGGAAACTCTCCTATGGTGACAATCATAGTGGGAATTGAAGAATTCCCAGAAGGAGTGACAACATTTGTGTCCATTGCTGCATGGGACACTTTCTGGCACTCGTAAGGGTGAATCGGTACGATGATAGGTGCCGAAAGATCAGTGGTTGGAGTTTCAGGTGGACCAAGAGCTTTCTTTCCAAAGTCTAAAATGGTCGTTTCCTCCGGATGTTGGTCAGGCACAATTTCTTGTGACCAGGTCGCTTCAAAAGACCCTTGTTGCTCTAGCTTTCACCTTAGTGGTGGAGGAGGTGGCTCTAGTATAACCGATGATAGGCCCAGAAGCCTTCGTGACCGGCGGAGCTCATTATCCTCCACTATGTGAGAAGATCAAAGACACTCTAGGGCTTTCTATTCGTTCAAAAAAAAAAAACACACACTAAAAAAGTCCCTACAAGATAAAACAAGCAAACACTAAACTAATTGGAAGAACAATTACAACAACCAACACTAGAGAAACTTACTGGTGTAAGTGAAACTCAAACACGAAATAACCCTCCAAGTATACTCTGAAAAGCGTGGCCCAATGTCTATCCTAGGTACCGCAGTATACCCCCGTAGTCACCTATGTATGTCTTTAAAAAGATAGGCGACTAGGTTGCCAACGCGCGAACAGTCACCAGGTGGGTACAGTTGAAATTCGGGTAGACCACAATGAGCAGGATATCGAACCTGAAACCCATCAAGGGTATCGAAAGAAATTGTTCTGGAAGACAACTGAGGACCTTGAATGGATTCGAGACCCACGAAGCTCCGTTGCAAATGCAATCGACGGAATCCCAAGACAAGCCCTCTATATCTGTTCTCCACTACGATTGGTCCAGCTTTGGAGGGGTTATCTCCGCTACCTTTCCGCATGTGACCTCGTGTTTATCCCCTATGTTAGAGGGGGGTCTCGGATAACTTTCACGATATTGGACTTTGACACTCCCTAACTTAGACTCCAATGTTTGATTTTAATGGCCTTGAAGAGTTTCCTCTCCAACCTAATTCAAGGCCCTAACCCTAAACTAGTTGGTTGACCCTACAAACATAAAAAGTCTAATGAATTTTAGATTTGGCATTAATTTTTATGTCTTTTCTTAAGTCAAAGGTTATGAAAGTGAAACTAGTGATGTTTGAAAGACGAAAGCAAAATAAACAAAAAGTTGGAAACAAAAAAGCTTTACTTAACTCAACTCTTAAACAACTTTTCAAACTTAAAATTTTTTCTAAGATCTTTGAACAACAAACTCAAAGCAGTATTTCACTCGACTACAAGCTACTTATGATCTAAGTAAACCGTCAAGAAATTATGAAAGCAAAGACTTTTCCCTAGTTACTAATGCAAAACAACACTTTTTAACCAAACAAAGAAATATTTTTTTTTTTTTTTTATTTGAATGCTCCCAAGGCAAAAAGGAAAAATATCAACAAGTCAAAACCAAGAAAACTTCCGGCCTAAGCACAGATTGCAAAGAGTCACTTTAAAAATCACACACAAGAAAATTAAAATTGGATTCTCACACTTGTCTAAAAACCCTATAAAAGAAAATTTTGAGGAAAACTTCTAAATTAAAAAGAAAAACCTATTGTTGTGATCAAACCTAAGTTACTAACCACTATGATAGAGACCCAAAAAACTAAGAGGTATAACTCTTGTCAAAGGAAAGGATGACTGCCTCACCTTCAACAAAAATTCTCTCCACAAGCACACTGCTGACAGTTCAACAACAAGCATGTGCACGCGAGCTGTGTAGAGTTAGAGCGCATGTACACACGTGTTGGCCTTATACATGCCGCGTGTATATATGAAACTCTAAGACAAATGAAAAGCCAATCAAGCCAACCCCGACAGAGACTACTGGTACTGAGAACCAGAATCTCTTGAAGACTTAGACACTTACTTTAACAGAAAAAAGAAAACAATTTAAGGAAAACTTCATAGAACAAACCAATCTGAGGTGAAACCTAAGCTATAGACTGCAAACAACAAAGACTAGAAAGAGTTCCATAAAACCCTTGAGAAGGACTAATTCTGATAGGGAAGAGGATGATTGCCTCTCTAAAAGAAATTTTCTGGAATCATACACACGACTGACATTTCCTCAGCTAGTGTGTACACGTGGGCTGTGAGAATGTAGGGCATGGGTACGCATGTTCAGACCTCACACAAGCTGCGTGTACCCCTGTGGGTCTCGGAAAAAAAATACAGTCAAGCAAAGAAACAAAGATAACTGGTATGGAAGACCAGAATCTCTGTTAGCTCATACTTTTGCAGAAACTTTAAAAACAAAAAATGAAACTAGTTCTTAAAAATACCCAAAAAATATTCCCAGAAACCCTAGAGATTTCCCTAGTATGGTTGCCAATTCTGTTGTGAGTGGGAAATCCCTCTACGAACTAGCACTTAGGGTTTTACTATGCATGCAGAAAATACCTAAAGATTCCTACTTTCTACCGTCGTCCCGGACCTAATCCCCGTTATTCTTAAGAAAATACATAGTTAAGAAGATCAAGTGAGCATACCTTATTTCAGGCGTTTGATATCGATCCTTCTTCACACTTGATTGCTCTTTGACTGCATCTCTCCTCCCAAGGATGACTTGCATTCACACAAAACAAACAAAGAACTCCACATGCATTTGATATACAGATTAATGTGTTAGAGATTCAATCAACATGTATGCAATAAACCATGAAAACCTCATATGGTGGGACGGGAAAAGTACTTCTTTATTATTAACTTCAAAAAATCAACTTACAATGATGAAGCCAACCACTACTCCACGAACCTGGTCCTGGGCTCCTCTTCAACTGTCCTCCAACTTATTTTCTCTATATTTCTCTTTGCACAAGGATGACTAAAGGTTGGGACAAAGGGAATGCGCAATCGGGTATAATTTCTTTACTATGATTCTCCTCTTCCAAATGGGACCCCTAACCCTTCTTTTATAGGCTAGAAGATGCTAGGTATTTGGTCGAACCCTCGGCCATGCATGGACGAAAGGTTTAGTTAACTCACCCAAAGCTGTGTGTTTTGTCAACAACTTTCCTTTTTTCATTCTTTTGTACGTACACGCGGGTTGTTTTGGGTCAGCTAGCGTGTACACATGTGTAGTAATGGAGCAGGGTGCGTGGGCCTTTATAAAAGGTGTTTTTAAGAAGAGTTGTTCAACAGTGTTTTGGCAAAGAAGGAATCTGAGATGGCCTGATGCCAGGTAAGCATGTCTGGTGCAAATTAGGGTTATAACAATGTGCCAAGTCTCAACTCAAAAGAAGGATCAACAAGTATGTGATTTAGACTTAGAGTTACAAACACGTGAGTAGAATATGCATGGTAAATCATAAAGATGAAAACATGAAGCACAAACATGCCAATAGAAAGATGCATAGTTTTATTTATCCAATTAGGACATGCAATAGAACAAACCATGCAGTTGCATCAAATCAACAGGCACTTAGGAATAAGAAAACGGTCAAAATATGACATGTCAACTCTATCACATGAATGTCAATGAAACATCATAGGTCAATAAGCATCATGAAAACATTTGAAATCACAGATCGAAAGGAAAAATCAATACCCATCAAAGAAAATCATGAATCAAGATAATACCCCCAACTCCCTCGAGATAGGAAAAGAAATAGCATTAGGCTCTAGCAGTAGATGATTAGGAAATATGGTCAAAATTTTAGTAGGGGGCCCTTTCCTTTCGCTTGTAAAAGAAAAAGTAAAAGGGAGTTCTTGCAGCCACAATAGATCTATAAATAAGTGTAATAGTAATACATCAAACTCATACCTTGGTTTTTTATGCTTTTTCCTTTGACCTCCTTACTCCTTGCTCCTTTCTCTTCCTTTAGCTTCTTGGTCAAGATAGGCTTCACTAACTTCTAGCTGTGGTAGATGGAAAAAGTACCCATGCAATTGGACATCATAACAATGCTTTGAATTCTTCTTTTCTTTTTCCCAAGGCCTTCCTTTGTCATATAGTTCTTTGGAATAGGCTTGTTAGATCTTATAGATCTTATAGAGACCAATAAAGACTCGAATGATGTGATTTCCTAAAACTTTTCCATGAATATCCAACTCATCCCTCACCTATCACCTCATAACTCCCTGATTCTATAAGTTTAACAATGCCTTTCTTATTGATCCACTAGTGACCAGTGAGAGCCCTCATTTGTTGTCTACTAGGTGTCTAGTAAGGATCTCCAAAAATGGGCTAAACCTTAGGAAAAATATGTATTCTTGATTCTATCCTATTATGGATTCCTCTCTAGCCTATAAGGTGGAAATTAAGGCTATAACAAATGTCCCCTAATGTGTGAGGTCATGAAAGGAATGGATTGAAAAATTACATTACAATAAAATAGTTTCCATGTGAGGAAGCATGAGGAGACAGAAAAAGAGTGGCGAAAGTCAAAAGAGTCATTCAATCAAACACCAAGGATGAGAGTAAAATAGACCATCCCCTAGGTAGACATAGAGAGACTATGAATGAGCATGGCCACCAAACAATACACTGTGGATCCATTATATGAAATGATAGACCATGGCCATGAAATAATACACAGTGGATACATGATATGAAATGCTAAATCATGGCCATGAAAGAGTACACAGTGGATCCATGTCATAAATAAGACCGTATCCATGAGACAATACAATGTGGATATATTTCATGAACTTGATCATAACCACCAGAAAATACAATGTGGATCTATGTCATGAACATAATCATAGCCACAAACAAATACAATGTGGATCTATGAAACAACATATATATATAAAGAAGACAACAAGCAATGAGGAGAGTGCCCATGAAGTATTCAAAGTACTCATAGACAAGTGATATACTCCATCGCGACTTGGGAGGGGATGTTGTAAAGGAATGATGTGTCCCCAAACCCCGATGGTGCAAATCTACACATGAAAATAGATGAGTTGATGTCGAGCATGGTACAAACCATCCAATTACCAGTCATTGATGTATACCATTAATAAGACGCAAAGATACCCATTGATGATGAATATGGACCCCAAGGTACCTAATACAATCTAGTGAGTGTGAATATAGGATCTTATTTCAAACACACATAGATTCAATCGATCAAGAGTCAATGATGTAAACTCACTATTGATCATGAGGAGGCATGCCATTGAGGACTGCAAGCTCCAAGGTACTAGTTGGTTTCTATACCCCTCTCCTAGATAATGTGTTGACGTTGAAAGGAAGATATCCTTTGAAGAAGGGCCTTGATGTATCCCCCATCAATTGACATGAAACATACACTGAAAGATGATGTGAATAGAGAGTATCACGAAGTACAACTGACACAGGGATGGCTAACTCAAAAATTCAACAAAATAGCAGATGGTTGACTTAGGATTAAACTTCCCTTGAACATATAGCACGACACAATGGTGACTTGTTAGCAAGACACAAGAGCTGGATGAATATAATGCAACAACATGGGAGGCGTCGAAGAAATATCCATAATGATTGGAAGAATAATTAGTGAGAGGAGAATCCTTGACTTATATTACTAGGATGGATCCTAGGAAATATAAAACTGAACTGTATGATGAGGACTCAAGCAAGTTCCATGTTCAAGGGTGACTTGAATGACGTTGCCATTTTGAGAATAGACCAATGGTGAAACCCCCCGCACTCTTTTTTTATTTTTTTGGGATTTTTTTCCTCCTTCATGGTTTAATGAGAATGAAATATGAATAGAAGTATGATCGGTCTCCTTCATGGTTTAACGAGAATGAAATAATGATGCAAGTATGCTTCATATGTTCATTTTTGTGTCCTTTTATGAGTCCGAAAAAGAGATAAAAGTATACTCAATGGGAGAGAATGAGGCACTTAACAATATGCTCCTATATTCCAAGCACATGGAACCAACCTAAGAAAAATGAATGCTAGTGGTATAGGAAAGTAAGATCCACTCTTAGCAATTGTTCTCTCCTTGGTTAGGTGGGTAAAAAACGAAGACCAAATAATGCAATAGGAGGATGGTCAAGGATATTACATAGTGGTAAGAGGGATGTGGGAAAACAACAACACAATGACGGGAAGCATGACAGGAAAAACAAATTCATAGGAAACAATTAAGTGACAAAAAACGTTTGGGAACCCCCATGGGATATGGATAGAATATAGATGGAGAGAGAAGAATGAGGCAACTTATCTTTGAGCATTTTCACTACTTCCGGATTCGCTTGAATCCAAACAAGTGCAGTTTTTTGCGTAACATTAGGACGTTTGTTAGGTTTCATAGTGTCAAAAACAGGGATCATGGTCGATCCTCTCAAGGTTGAGGCAATAATTTAGTTTCCTCCCCCATGCACAATCCTTCAACTTCAGAGTCTACCGGGCAAGGTGAAGTTTTTAAGACGTTTCATCACCAACTATGCCGAGATCACAAAGGGATTTATGCGCTTACTAAAGAAAGACGTTCCTTTTCATTGGGACGATGTCGCTCAACGCTCTTTCGACACGTTGAAACATTCCCTCACGACTACCCCTCTGCTTCGGACACCTAACTATAACAAATATTTCTTATTATACTTGGCTGCAACAGAGTCAATCATCGGCATGGTCTTAGTTCAGGAAGATGACTTGTTCTCAGAATATGTGATTTATTACCTGAGCTGAGGCCTCGTAGGACCAAAACTCAATTATTCTCATATCGAAAAACTTGTGTTGGCAACATTCCATGTTGTTCAACGGTTTCATCATTATGTTTTGTTTCGCAATACCATTGTCATTGCTGTCGTGAATCCATTCCAGTACATGTTGACACGACGGGTAATAGGCAGAATGATCAGTAGATGGATAGTCGTCCTCCAGGAGTTTGACTTAGATTTCGTTTCAGTGAAATCTGAAAAGTCATTGGTCTTTGTAGAACTTATTTCGGAACTTTCGGTTGAGTCAGGTGATGTTGTGCCTGAAGAGTTGCCTATCAGAGGAGATATGTTTTTGATCACATATTTGGATCCCTAGTATGGAGATATACTTATCTATCTCTAGACTTTGAAGTGCCCCACCTTTGCTTCTCGTGATGAGCGTCGACGTATATGCCATTAGGCTAATAATTATCTCATACTTGATGATATGTTGTATCGAAGAGGTGTAGACTACATCCTGCGTCGATGTATCACTCACGAAGAAGCAGTTATCGTGCTTAACGATTGCCATACTAGAGCATGTGGTGGTCATTTGTCTAGGTTGGAAACAACCCAAAAGATTTTACGAGCAGGTTACTTCTGGCCGACACTAATCAAAGATTGTATCAAATCGGTCAAGAAGTGCCACCCGTGCCAGATCTTCTCTCAGAAGATGAGGGCACATCCCGCTCCCATGTTTCCTGTCATCACAGTTGGTCTCTTCACCAAGTGGGGGATTGATTACACTACATGAAACCCTCCTTCAGCAAGGGGGTACCATTATATCATTGTAGCCATAGACTACTTCACGAAGTGGGTCAAATCTATGCCAATGTTTAAAGATGATGGAAATACTATGGCTCTCTTTTTATTCAACCAGATAATAGTAAGGTTCGACGTCCCGAGGGAGATTTTCATTGACCATGGTAGTCATTTTTAGAACTAGATGATGACCATGTTAACATCAAAGCTTGGGTTGCGAAAAGAACATTTGTCACCCTACTACCCCCAAGAAAACGGTCAGGTGGAAGCTGTAAATAAATCTATTAAGACCATTCTACAGCGAACGATCAACTCAACCAAGTCAAATTGGCATTTGATGTTATACTCAGCATTATGGGCTTACCGAATGTCTATTAAGACTGCAAGCAGTTTCTCACATTTTCAACTCGTTTATGGGCTGGAAGCAATCTTACCTATCGAATGTCAGATCTTGTCCCTAAAGTTGGCAGTACAATTATTTCCAGACACTTCTCCACTTGAAGAGTGGTTATTATACCTTGAGCAGCTCAATGAGCAGCGTCGTGATGCGGCCCTGGCCAATGAGGCTCACAAACATAAAGTCAAGTGTCAGTATGATCGGTCCGTTCATCCTTGGATTTTCTCTAAAGGCGACCTTGTCTTGGTCTATGACCAAGATAAGGACCCCCTGGGGGCAAGAAAATTCAAGCCCATGTGGTTCAGACCTTTCATCATAAAAGAGGTTCTAAAAAAGGGCACTTATTGTATGGTTGAATTTGAAGGGAATTCTTTGGTAGAGCCTAGAAATGGGCTCTACCTCAAGAAGTATTATTCATAGGCATGTCACCATGGGTAACTTTTTGTAACATATGTATAGTCTTTGTACTATTACTTTCTAGTTTCTTTTAGTATTATGGACGTGTCTTTTTTGATGTTATCTTTCATCACTATGGCACATGTCAAGTGAATTCGAGGTGTTCATTGGGTACGCAAACGGTGCTAGCTGGCACACTCAGAGGCTTGCCTCCGCAGCTTGGGTAATTTTTACACCATGAGGACAATTATTATCTTCCGAAGGTATATGCTTAGGTGACATCACAAACAATGTCGTCGAGTATAGTGCAGTTATTGAGTTTCTTCGTGACACCCTGTCATTTGGTATCTCTCATCTTCGAGTCTATTTAGACGCTCAGTTGGTTGTGTCGCAGTTAAATAGAGTCTACTGTGTTCATGATCTGACTTTACACTGACAATTCCTTAGGGTACGTATCTTAGAATGAAGCTTTGATTATATTACATATTTTCATGTTCCTAGGAGATTACACCAAATTATAGATACTCTAGCTAATCAAATTTTAGATTGGCATCTCACACACATATGAAAGGATATACACATAAACATGTAAATACATTTTTAAAAGAAAAAATGATCCGTAAGACACAAAAAGACATAAAAATCCATATATAATATCATAGTCACTGGAGTACATAAGTTGATGAAAGTGCCTCAAAAGTATGACCAATAACGAGTCATGGGGCTTATGCCCTCAAAAAATATATACAAGTAGTGGTCTTGGCACGTGAAAAGTCTAACTAAGGTCAGGGCTTGTGGGCCCTGTTGTACTGATCAACATTGTTTGCCAAACATCGAAACAATCGGACCCATGTCCGCGGTGCCCCCACTACATGAGGCTGCATAGATGGTGGCAGGTCCTCAATCTATGCGATAGGGACCATGTGGGTGAGTGAAGTAAAGTTTCGCACTCGTCTCAACACTCTCTCAGGCTCCCCGACTGGAAGCTCTCCTGCTATTGTTGGTCCCCCTGTGGCAGTAGGTGTGGCCCCTGGCCGAGAACAACACCTATTCCTCGCATAGTCCGCAGGTCACACTAGTCCCACCTCTACACACAACAAACACATATCCGTCAAATACTCTGGTATAAAAAAAATGATATATAAAAAAAAACATAAAAATTACATATGTTTCACAAAAAAAACAACAACAAAATAATGATGCAATCTTACCCATATCTCCTCGCTCCTCACCAGGAGGTACTGGTATCTCAGGATCTCTCGAGAAATCAATCCTAGCATAAGGGTAATCCTCTATGACTGGTATCTATCGCGACAACCAATCGAAGAAATCATCGTCAAAGGACTCATTGGTCCTTCCACCACCCTGTTGTGGCAGTAACACTTCCCATCTACAAACTGCAGGAAGAGAGGCTTGATGTCCGCGTACCACTACTCGAGGACTGAAGCTAGGAACTCCTTCAAAGAATAAAGAGCATAGAATGGTCCTGAACTTGAATTTCCTCTACATCCACGACCGACAATCTGTCAGCTGCCTCTTCATTCAATCTAGAAGTGTAGTGCTCCAGTCAAATATTTGTGCATTTAAGCACTGGACTGCACAGTTCATCTGTGCATGGGGCGCCTGATGTAGAGCTGTAGAACCAGTCATCTGCCCAATAAGCAACACAATTTCCTGCAGCGATAAGTCAATGATCTTGGTTATGGGCACCTGTGAGCTCGATCGGTCTGTACCAGCCTCACAATAAAGTCCTATCAATTTCGATATGTTATGAGGCCCCGAAGGAAATGTCCGGAAGTTGACTGGTTCCCCTCTCCTGGAGAGGCTAGTCAAAAAATATATGTCCTCTATCGTAGGCACCAGTGACTGCCCCTCTAACATAAATTCCTCTGCATCATGATGCCAATAATCAACCAAGGCATTCAGTAGCCTAGGTTGTGCCCGCATAAAAGGACATAAGAAGAACTTGAGCAACCCACATTGCATTAAGGCAGCCATAGCATTGGGGTTTTCCCTGACCAACTCACTAACCTCATCATGCTCTCTTTCCCTCCAATGAACATACATCCTGCAAAACACCAAGTTCAGAAGTGTTAACCCTTTTTTTTTTTTTAAAAATCATTCAATAAGGAGGTCCACGTGAGCTATAATTCTGACAGTCACGTGTACACGCGTGCAGTTTTTACTCTACCCAAATGTACATGCGGCCTGTCATAAGATAGCCAACGTGGACGTAGGGCCGACCTTTTGAAGGTCGACGCCCCCCCAAAAATTGAAACCCAAAGAATAAATATAGATTTAAATTGCAAGAGGAGAGAGTTTATACTTACTTGGTCCAGACAGATGGTCGTTTCGTCCACTGTAGCTCCCGGAATCACCACTTTTATCAAAGGGCTTTTTTTTCTCTATAGTCAATTTCCAAATCAACAATGGTGATAATGAGCTGCCAGCTTCTATTTATAGACTTTTTGGCCTCTTTTTGTCACTTTTTTGGCCCCCCTTATCGTTTTATTTAAACTAAAAACCATTTAGAGTGATTCAGGAGTTGCATTGGAAGGGTATGATCGGGTATCAGAACATTTTTTTTTGAGTTTTGGGTAACTTTTGACGGTCCGTGGAAAAATATCAGATGATCAACTTGAGCATGTAGGTTAGGTTTCCACCCTGAATTTTGTATCTCGTTGTCTTTATCCCTTTTCCGTAGGATCGATCTCATCAGGTTGTGACATGGAACCATCATTACTGCTTTAGAAGTGTCGTGAGTTGGTGGTAGAGCTTACCAGAACATGGATGCCCTAGGTAGATCCTGGTTGCATTATGGTGTCCATGCTGTCTCTAATCACTGTAGGCTTGGGAGTCCTTGTTGTTCTTCCTGATTACGAGTTTGAGCCTCATTTGCATGATTCCTTTTCACTCTTGACCTCACCCTCGGGACTCCCAAAAGACATAACGAGTCTTCTTTTAAGCCCTTTTCAGACCCTCTAAACATGAAAAGATTGTCGAGCGATCTTGTGGCCTTTCACGCTCGTTGAACTGAAATTTGAAAGTCACGTCTGTCCGGCAGTAGTTTACCCCTTTTTCGTATACTCTAAGGAACTTTAGTTCTCTAGAAGAGTACTCTCAGGTATCATTTTAACCCTTTTTTGGGCCTGAGGGACTAAATTTACGAAAAAGGAACCCCCACAGAGTCCATAGTTAAGCTCTTTTCAGACTCCCTAAAATTGAAAAGATCATCGAGTGACCTTATTCTTTCACACTCGTTAAAATGGTCCGAAAGAACATTCTCGACGAAGTCCAAAGTTAAGCTTTTTTCAGACTCCTTAAAAATGAAAAAATGGTTGAGTGATCTTGTCTTTATCACACTCGTTAAATGGTTTTGAATAGACGTCTTGTCAGTGCTAGTTTACCCCTTTTTCGAACCAACTAGACTACCTTCGAAAAAGGTACTCCAGTGGAGTCTCCTTTTATGTTTTTTCAGACTCTCTAAATATGAAAAATCGTCGAGCTTACCTTCTCTGGGATCGTTAAACTCACATCGAAGGACATTACCATTGTGTGTTTTATTAATCGCATTTGCATACCTGCGTCTTTAGCCTAATGCTAGCTCCATGTCCTGGCAACTGAACCATGTAAAGCATGCCTTATACGCAAGCCCTGTAGCACTTTGCCTCTACGTCTTGACACCTTTGGTCCCTAGAGGATTTTTCCTGAGTATCCTTACTCTGAACATCAGTCTTGTCCCTGTGCCTTGAACTTGTATGTTTGCAACACTCATTCCTCCTTTGTAACGTAACATTCTTTTGTTATTTTTCCAAAATTATTGAAAAAGACAAAAAAAAACAAATATACCCCAAAAAGAGGAAGGGAAAGGTATATTATTTATTGGCAGCATAATGAGTCGCCCTTGGATAAAGCACATCTCTCCGTTTGTTTGTCAAACTCTGGGATTTAATACGATTCTCGCTACATAGAGTTGTGTCCTCCTCCATTTGGTTATTCTTCCAAACATATGGAGAGTTTGCATTGCCTCCTGCCTCGTAGACTTATGTTAATGCCATGCTTCCTGAGTCTCATCATTTGTCATGCTGTTGTCCAAGGGAATTTTTTACCAAGCTTGAGTAGGCCCCTCTATAGTTTTTCTCTTGCTCTCATGCCTGGCCATCTTGAACGTCCAATCAATTCTTTGTTCGAAATCAATGAAGCCTTTAGTCTGATCATCAAGATTCTCTAGTCCATGACCAACGATCTGTCGAAGACCTCTAGGTAGTGAATTCGTACACTCATATTACACTCCTACCTGAGTTTTGAAGATTTTGAAGTTGTTGCTTGACCTCTGAAGACCTCATCTCCATCCATCAGGCCTTAGCAGCTTCTAAGAAGATGGATACTCTACACATATATCTTTTTGATTTCAAGATGTAGCTCCACTGTGTATTGTTCGCAACTACACTTTATATAGTTATATGACATGGATATACAATGTATTTGATTGGTATCCATGATTTTCTTTTATCCCGAGCATGGGCATGCCCGCCTCGATGAGGCAATTGTTATTTTTGCAGATGACACCTCCCGATTTCTGGTCCCTGGGCTCACTTGTTCAGCACATTGGTGAAGATTGTTAATGTATTTCGGCCATCAGATGCTTTTCTAACCTCAAACATTAGGGGGAATCTGTTATAACCCTAATTTGCACCAGACATGATTACCTGGCATCAGGCCATCTCAGATTCCTTCTTTTCCAAAACACTGCTAAACATATCTTCTTAAAAACACCTTTTATAAAGGCCCACGTGCCCTGATCCATTACTGCATGCGTGTACATGCTAGCTGACCCAAAACAACCCGTGTGTACCTACAAAAGCATGAAAAAAGGAAAGTTGTTGACGGAACACACAGCTTTGGGTGAGTTAACTAAACCTTTCGGCCATGCATGGCCGAGGGTTCGACCAAATACCTAGCTTCTTCTAGCCTATAAAAGAAGGGTTAGGGGTCCCATTTGGAAGAGGAGAATCATAGTAAAGAAACTATACCCGATTGCGCATTCCCTTTGTCCCAACCTTTAGTCATCCTTGTGAAAAGAGAAATATAGATCAAAGAAGTTGGAGGACAGTTGAAGAGGATCCCGGGACCAGGTTCGTGCAGCAGTGCCCGACTTCATCATTGTAAGTTGGTTTGTTGAAGTTAATAATAAAGAAGTACTTTTCTCGTCCCACCATATGAGGTTTTCATGGTTTATTGCATACATGTTTATTGAATCTCTAACCCATTAATATATATATCAAATGCATGTGGAGTTCTTTGTTTGTTTTGTGTGAATGTAGGTCAGCCTTGGGAGGAGATCTACAGTCAAAGAGCAATCAAGCGTGAAGAAGGATCAATATCAAACGCCCGAAATAAGGTATGCTCACTTGATCTTCTTAACTACATATTTGCTTAAGAATAATGGGGATTAGGTCTGGGATGACGGTAGAAAGTAGGAATCTTTAGGTCTTTTCTGCATGCATAATAAAACCCTAAGTGCTAGTCCATAGAGGGATTTCCCACTCACAACACACATGTAGTTTCAAACACTCATCTACAATCACCATGTTATTGCTAAATAAACCTAACATTCTCTTATAAATTGGATTAAAGGTAGGGAATATAGTGTTTATTGTATTGGCATGTCTTCTTTTAATCATATGACTGATCTCATTCCTTTGTTTTACAGGATTAGGTTTGTACAAACACTTCATTCAAGTGGTTTCTTCTGGCTTGAGAAACCTGTTGGGAAATATGTTGATCCTTGTTTGTTACCTTGACCTTGATTCTTCCCATGATTCTCCTTTTTGGGAAGCATATTACCTTTTCTTGTCGTTGTCTCCAAGTCTGAATCCCCCAAAGGATGTTGGGTCGACCTTTCCCGCAAGCATGTTCTTGAACCTCTTTAGATTGGCTTCACTGGGTCCTCTATTGGTCTTACCTCTCGCCAAATCCCACATCAAAATCCCATTCCCACTCTTGATTATGAGTCCTTGTAAAGTTGTCTCTTGATGTTTGTTAGTAATCTATTGCATTCTCCCATAGTGTCTAGCGTAAGGACCTTTTCCTGGACGTGGAGGCGCTTCTGTTCCTTGCGATCTGAGCTTGTCCTCCCTTTGAGATGTGCATATGGAATCACCTATTTCGGACGTTGGGCTAACATCGATCTTCATTTTTCTGCTTGTCGCTACTTGCGATGTTAAATCATCGCATGAAGCATCGTCCTCTCACCTTCATTACTTCCCCTTAATTTTAGTCTAATTGCCACATCCTTGATCTCATCCACCCTCGCTCCTCTCCATAACATCCGATTTCATAAATCCTAACCTATACATCTGTTTCAAAATTTTGGCCCCTAGGTGCGGAACCTTGACCAATGAAACCTAGGGGACATGGAACCTTGACTTGTCTAAATTACTCAAAAATTTCCTAATTTGTAATTATTTTATTAATTTTTGTAAATATTTTATTTTAATTTTGTATATATATTTTATGTAATTTAACTTTTATTTCAATTTCAATTTTAATTTGTTTTAATTTAATTTAATTTTTTTATTTTGTAAATATTTATATTTTATGTATTTTATTTAAATGTATTTTTATTGTAATTTTAAATATTCTTTTTAACTATACATTATATATATATTCCATCAAATAAATAAAATGAAGTGAAAAACAAATCAAGTTTCTAATTTTAATTTAATTTTTAAGTTTTTATTATTATTATTATTTAACTTTTTACAAAACCCTAATTTTTATATAGTTTATCCTTATTATTTTCCCCTTTCCCACCTAAACGTATTACTAAGTCCTATTTTCTAGGCCTCTATAATATAGGTATTTCCTAGAAAATGGGGATTTCCTAAAAAATGGGGATTTCCTATATTATAGGGATTTTTGGAAATTATTTAATTTATATTTCAATTTCCCACTCCCAAAATGCATTGAAACTTATAATACAATTTCAATAGTATTTGGGAATTTTAATATTGAAAACATGTAAAAACAAAATAGGGGTTTATTTTAACAAGTGTTGCATAGCAACATAGTCCCTGCCACACATGTTTGAAATTGAAAATATAAAACTTAGCTGCATTAAAATTGAAAATATATAAAATTTATTTTCATTTATATGATTTTATTCAGATATGTCATAATGGATCAAGAATGTGAACACTCTTTGAAAAATCATTAACTTGTCTGACCTATATCCAAGAGTATCCTTCATACTAGCCACGTGATTCATAAACAACGTTGGTGAGTTGGATTAACAAGAGCAAGACCAAAATTACTCACAAAATTACATAATCACATATGTTGAGGGATTTGGCACCGAAATACCTTCCAACTTCATGAGTGTCTCACTGCTTATCTCTTTCAACTTGGACACCAACCTTTCCTCTGTTATACAATCTCACTATGTACTTGTGCTGCAACACAATATGACCAGTCTTGTTTCTATATGTATAATCCATCTCATGCCCAAACAGATGGCTATCCAATCTTGGAATTCATTGTGTTCAAGGAAATAGCGCATTTCATTATGGAAATCCAATCATGTGATGACAGATATTGAACTCACACTGAGGCTTGGATTAGTTAAAACTAGGTAGATAACAAAGCTAGCCACAAAAATCCTATCATCCCATTCACTTTTGAAATGTCTAATTCCCTTATATTCCAGTGCATTACCTCAAACTCCCTCCCAAAACCAAAAAATTAAACCATGTTGTAAGTTTTAAACCTGCGAAGTAAAGCAATGCATATAGATTCTTAAGCAAGACAAAAATTAATCAATGGTTCATACACAGAGTACAGAGAGATTTTATACCGGAAACCCTCAATCGGGAAAACCTTTCTTATATTCATTATATTGAATTTCACCATTCACCATACAATATATACAATGTTTTTAGGTATTCTGTAGATACCAAAACCCTAATCCCTTAATCCGAGATTAATTTACAAATCCGCTAAAAATAACAAACTACGCAGTTGTCGTATCTGATGCGCCCACACACACACATGCAAATAATACAACACATACCCAACATTCTCCCATTTGTTGTTTTCTTTGCATCCAGGGGTCCAAAGGATTATATAGTCAACAATCCAGGGCAACAATGCCCATTGTTTCTCTACACCAGGAGAACTTTTCTGTGCTCACAGACTTTGTCAATGAATATGCAACATTCATCAAAGTGTCAACCTTTTCCAACAACACCTTATTTTCCTCAACCATGTCTCTCACAAAGTGATACTGAACATCAATATGCTTTGTCTTTAAATGATAAGTTGGGTTCTTTACCGGGAATATTGCACTCTGACTGTCACAGTCTAATCTCACTGCTTGTTCTACCAACCCAATACGTGAACACAATCTTTGTAACCATACTGCTTCCTTGCTTGCATGAGTGGCTGCCATGTATTCAGCTTCTGTAGTTGAGAGTGCCACTACAACCTGTCTTTTGCTCATCCAACTGATTGCTCCTCCAAATAGGTTAAACACATACCCACTTGTAGATCTTCTGCGATCCAAATCTCCTGCCCAGTATGCATCAACAAAGCCATGTATGTCCACCACTCTGTCTAATCCCGGTCTTCCTTGGTAGCACAATCCATAACTGGTGGTGCCACGAAGATACTTGAAGACCCTCTTTACTGCTGTCCAATGCTCCTTCCTTGGTTTTGACATATACTTGCTCAAAACTCCCACTTCATGTGCAATGTCCAATCTAGTACAAACCATTGCATACATCAAACTGCCAACTGCACTGGCAAATGGAACATGGGACATGTCCTCTTCTTCTTCCTGTGTCTTGGGACATTGATCTGTAGATAACTTTACACCTATAGGAATAGGAACCTTGATCGGTTTGCTTCCATGCATATTAAACCTCTGCAATATCTTCTCAACATATTTTCTTTGATTCAACCAGAGTTTCCTGTTTGCACAATCTCTTTTAATCTCCATTCCCATAATGAAGTTAGCAACACCGAGATCCTTCATGTCAAATTTGGAAGATAGTTGCGATTTCACCTCCTTGATAACATCCATGTTATTTCCTACCAACAACATGTCATCAACATACAACACTACATAAATGAAGTGATTACCAATTTGCTTGGAATATACACAGTGATCAGCCCTACTTCTTACAAATCCCAATCCAAGGATGTATGTGTCAAACTTTTGGTACCACATCCTAGGTGATTTCTTCAGACCATATAGTGACTTCTTTAGCTTATAGACCAACTCTTTCTTTCCCTTCACTACAAAGCCTTCTGG